>VZSF01004105.1:322597-364399 GCA_013398295.1 Chionis minor | reverse complement strand
AAAATGAAAATACATTTTAAATACTATAAAAATTATGGCTTATCTATGCTATTTTGTGTTTCAAGAATATTTCAAGAATGAGAGTTTTGTTTGAATAGGCAAAGAAAAAAGTGATATGCACTCATAACAAAATAATAGTAATTATGAAAAGCAAACTGAATAAAGATTTTGTGCTTTCTAGTATATCTGGTTTTTTTCAAATCATTTCAGTTTGTTAAATAAAACACAGTCCTTCTCCTCAGAAGCCTTGTCTTGCTGACATTGTTTACCCAGCCATCCTGACACTTGGCAGGACTGCAGAAGAATCATTATCTTGTTTTAAAGGTGGGGAAAATGAGGCACAGAGAAGTTACAGGGACAGCTGATATACTGTGGGCACTTCACAGGACCAATCACTCCTGAAACCTGAGGTGTTTCAAATGTGCATGTTTACGCAAGTTAAAATTTAAATTTGGACTTGTTTTTGGGTTTGGATTCTGAGTGTTAAAGATCTCTGAATGGATTATGAACCGTCACAGTTCAGAAGTCCGTGGTTTTAGAGGGGTTCAGGTTAAAGATATGCATACAAACCCAAGGGATGGTTGCAAGTGCTAGTAGTGAGGAGGTGTTTCATGGGTCACTGTGTGTGCCCAGAGCAGCCGTTACCTCTGGCTGGCCCAGGAGGAAACTGAGGTAGAGTGTGAAGTGGCTTTGTCAGGATTACCTGTGGGAACTGTGCCCAGTGGATTTACAGCACCTGACTGTCAGCCCTGAGCTCTTCCCAGGTGCTGGCCTGTGACTGTGCAACTATTCCTGTCCTGCTCCTTGTCCAAGTCTTCCTTGTGTATAAGGCATCATGGGTGTAAATTGCAAAACTATGAAAATGGAGGATAGTTGCAAGAAACAGGTAAGGATTAAAGTCTGTTGGGACACTGTTGCTTCTCTCTGAGATGGGGAAGAAAGTTACCATGAAACATGTCCTTACATAGAGGATGTCTCCCTGTATGCGGGGAAATATTTTGTAGTCTAACAAAGTAAACACATTATTTGATTTTAAATTGGGCCTGCAGGAAAGATGGGGAGGGACTCTTTCTCAGGGACTGTAGTAATAGGATGAGGTGTAATGCTTTTAAACTGAAAGAATAGATTTAAATTAGGTTATTAGGAAGAAATTCTTTCCTGTGGGGGTGGTGAGACACTGGCACAGGTTGCCCAGGGAAGTTGTGGATGCCCCATCCCTGGAAGTGTTCAAGGCCACGTTGGATGAGGCTTTGAATAACCTGGTCTAGTGGAAAGTGTGCTTGCCCATGGCAGGGGGGTTGGAACTGTATGATCTTTAAGGTCCCTTCCAACCCAAACCACTCAATGTTTATATGATTCTATGATTTTAGTCTCTGTTTAGCTGGGCTTTATTAAAACGGCAAAAAGCTTTTGCCAGGTGAATTAAACATCTGAACACTAAAGATCTATTAAGCAAAGGCAGAGATAGAATAACGGCCAAAACATTCAGAAAAGCTTCCTAATGTGAAGTGGTGTTACCATGGCAACAGGAACTCAAAATGTCTCCACGTGAAGTTGCCCCTTTTTGCCTACCTCACTTTGGAAAGTAGCAAAACCAGGGTACAGTCCTCAGAGCCGGTAAGTATTGATAGTAAACTCAAAGACTCTCCTGAAACACTTCATAAACCTTCATGACAAACAGTTTTACATCCATGCTGAAAAATATAAACCCACTGTTTTACTGGTTTATTGAACCTTTGGCAATTGGGGATCATTTGGAAGATGCCATACAGCTTCTGAAGTCAGTTCTCCCCCCAGGTAAGAGGTGCATGATGAGGCTTTGTTAGCCATGTATCTCTTAACAGAAGTGCAGGGAATATCCAAATATGTTTTTAGATATTACCATGTGAATACCCAGGCCTTTTGTTCTTGACCATTCTCTGCTCCTTCTAGACTAGATTTTTGTGCAATATAGGTACTTGTCTCACAGCTTCTGCAGCTCTACTGATCAACAATGCCCCTTGCAGAGGAGATTAAGAAAACACGCCAACGCTACAAATGCTATGTTGCAGTCTTTCTACTTAACTTCGACTAGAAATGGAAGAATCATTCCAGTGGAGATAATAGAGAAAACCTCCTCAAGGTTAGCTCCTGACTCTTGACACAGAGAGGCCCTTTGTTAACAGAATCAACCTTGGTGATCTGTGAAGAAAGAAAATAATTTCTCAACTTAATTTAATAGAGATACAAAACTGGACATAGAAAAGACAAGAGGAGCTTTGTTACTGATTGCAGTGTACCTATAATTTCTCATTAAGGTCATAGCTTTCTCACCCTTTCAGACACAAATTAGAAAACTACAATTAATTCAAATTGAGCAGGAAATAGTACAGTCTGCTGGATTCTATTTCTATTGCAGCAGTCCATGTGATCTAGAGATTCTTCTCCTGCAGCCTAAATATAAAATTCATTAATTTAATTTGGGAGCTCCTTACTTCTCTATGAGAACCACCCTGGTGATGAACAATGCAGAATTTTACCCTTTGAGGATGAAAAAAAGAGATAACCATAATTATATCCAGGCCTGGATCATAAAGATCCAGAAAACATTTGCGTGAACGTAAATTTGAACTTTTGGCTAATAGCATTGGGTGGTTTTACTATGTTTATGCCACAAAATGCTATACCAAGGAAAATTCAAATACATGGGTTCCAGAGGAGGGGCAATTTTGTCTGGAGCTTTTTAACTTCTGGATGTCTCAGAAAGCAAATATTGTCTGTTTGCAGACGTACTCTGCAACATGCATTTCTTTGTGTTTGATATGTTTGGGACCTGTGCTTAGTACAGGTTCAATGTTTATGTGCTGTATGGTTTGTTCACAGACTTCTGTCTTGGAAAGCACAAGCTGATGCATGGGAACTGTAGTCCTGCAGTGTGCTGCTAAAATGAATGCTACCAAAAATTATTTGCTTGTAAGAGGAAATGCATGCTTAGAAAGAAGCAAGATTTTAACAGATTTTTTTTTAATATGGAGAACTTACAAGTCCTTACTTTAAGGATGCTTCTTATGGAAATACATTTTTTGTAATATTAGCAGCAAACACACCAAAATAATGTTAGTTGGAAACTAATTGAAACCCTGGGTTTATGTCTGAAGTGAGTTAGTCAAGTCTGTTAGAAGACAAAAGTAATCATCTTCTGTAGGCTGCTGACAATGAGTATTGTATTTCATGACTACAACTTCCTGGCCCAAGAATGGTAAAACTGTGTAAATAAAAAAAACCACGTCCACTTTATTTAACCGAGGAGATGAAGGAAGCTGTAGTTTATTAGGAATACCATCTTCCTGTGGAAATATTTATACGGTGTAAACATGTTCTTTTTTAACTATGCAATTCCAGTAAGACCTTTTCTTACTTGGGCCATTTTTCCAGGAATATCAATGGTGATTCAACATCACGGACTGGTTTAGTCTGAAGTGAGTATCTGGGGTTATATTGGCTAACTCCTCTCCCCTTTTCTACCCCAGCTCAAACACATGTCCAATTCTGAAGTTACATTTGGTTGCTGAGCTCCAATCTTTGTCCACCCTCTTGGTGAAGAGTTAGTTCATTGTAAGTATTTGGACTTAATTTCTTGTGCTAAAACTTGTGGCTGTTGCCCCTTATCCTTCTGATGTGGACCTCCACAAAGAGTGTAGCCCATCTTCTCTTTAACCCACCATGGTAGGTAGTTGAAGATAATATTTAGATCCCTCAACAACTGCCTTACTCAGGCCAAACAAGCTTTTCAGTCCCTCCTTGTTTGTTGTGTGCTCCCAGCCCTGGCAGTCCCAGGGACCCTCTGCCAGGCTCATTCCAGTAATGAACTTTTGGTTCCTGGGGCACAAAACTGGATGCTGAGTTCCCAATGTGGGCTCACAAGTGCTGTAACATGAGGTCCGAAACAGCTTCTAACACATTCATCTGCTCACGTCAGTCATTGTTGCCAACTTTCTTAGTTAACCCCACACTGTTTCACAACCATCAAACCTGACATGAGATTCATGTAGATACACCCATGAAGAACATGGTCAGGCATTGCTGACATTGCTAAAAAGTTCTGTATCACCTGAATGGCAGTGAAAAGTGGTATAAAACTTTCTAAATATCCCATCAGCTTCCCACTAATTGGCACTGCCTGATGAACAAGGCAGGGATGTCATATTGTGTTCATAAATGACCTTCAGGACCTGTGGATGCTCTTTTGATGTATTTTCCATGTTACTTCAGATGACTTGAGGGCAAGGATGGAGAGAACAATGCCATGGTTTGCGTTCGGCAGACCAAAGTATGTGCTACAGGGTAGTAGGAAGTAATTTTCCTGGATTCAACTTGAGTCTGTAAGGATTAGTCTTGTCCCAACACACGCATGGCAAAATTGTATAATTTCATTCCTTCTGTTTAAAACCAGTGCATAATGGAACTGGATTCAAAGACAGGGAGACTGGTAATTTAGGGAATTGTCATTCTCTGAAGGCTGCTATGTATGTCCTATAACCTCTAGAGAACTAGGGATTTAGCATGCTGGCTGTTCTTCTCTCTTACTGGATTATGTCGTTTCCTGTTTTCCTGTTGTATTTTTCTTGCAGCAGAGCTCTTGCTGCCCCCAAAATACTGCAGTGTAGACTAGTACAGAAATTTCTTCGGGGCGGGGGGTAGAGGGGCAGAAAGGAAGGCATCTGTCAGATAGGATGAAATGCTCTGTCTTGCAGGGATTTTGCATTCAGAAAAAATTAACATTCAGAAAGGTTCCTAAAGTATTTGCTATGGCTGGAAACAGTGGAGTTATGTTTCTGGAGCTGCAGTGTAATCTTCTGTCAGGACGTACTTCTTTAATCAAAGAAAATCTCATTTGTATTTTTGGCCCTCTAATATTGTGACGTCGTCTTAGAGACAAATATGGAACAATGTACTAGATGATGCCACCAGTTTTACACTTATAGAACATTCATTTCCTTGTATCAGCATACACTGGCTAATATTTCGCTCATATACTCAGTATGGCAGCACTTCAAAAAACTTGCAGAAAGCTGTAGCGGAGGAGGGACCTTTTTTTCCAACAGAGGGCAGTGTTTATTTGCAAAACAGTTTATTACGTTGTGTATCGTTACCCTATGTTCCTTTTTCCGTAGGCAAAGAACAGAAAAGGACACTGCAAACCAGCCCTCCCTTTAGTTCTTTCTCTTTTTCATTACTGTTGCTTGGAGCATAAATGCCTTCTTAATGAAGATTAAGAAAGGGAAATATGTGTTTTCCGTATCATAGAATTGGAAACAGTGTGAGAGGAACGTCCTCCCATGGTAAAAATACTGTTGGAAACATACAGATATATTTTTAAAAAATATTTGTTTTACAGCCCTCTTTCCTTCCACACACAGGCACATAGTCTCACTCCTTCCATCACCAAGGAATTTAGTAAATGTGATGGTGTCCTTTAATCAAATACATCAGGAGATAATCAGCTCAGCTTGCCAAATTTTGTATTTAGGTTTAGGTGGTCGTGGTTTAGGTAACATAACCTTAGCCAATTGGTGCACCTCAAAAAAATGAGACTCCTAAGTCAGTTGTTGGTATGGAATTAAGGATTTAGATGACTATTCGAATATAGCACAAAACCCCGTAGAACTGTAGTAAAGAAAATAAAGTAGTCAAGTACAACACTCACATGATGCTTATGCTGTTTTCAGAGGTCGTATCTGATCTGGATAAGGTCCAGTGTTATCATGCTCTCCAAAAGCCTTTAATCCAGTGAAATGGCCTAAAACACCAAGAAAACTCCATGCAGATCTTGTGACAGAAATAATGACATTTTCGCATGATACCTTTTTGGAGAACAAATACCAGATGTTAGAACTTGACTATATCTTAGGATATCAAATGTTTTCAGCTGGCCATTGTTTACAGACTATTCCCTGAAATTTAATTACCACTGCTTAAATAAAAAAGTTAATTGAAAAATAGAAAAAATAAGTCCCATACAGAAACTTGAAAGCAGAAATTGTTTTGCAATTTTGCAGTGTTTGAAGTAGAACAGGTTTTAATGTTTGGTGGTTTTTTTAAATTACAAGAGCAATTTGGAAGTTTAATGCTCTCTTTTTCTTTGCCTGTATTTTTTTATTATTATTATTTTTATGAAACATTTTGCAGCCAGCTGACTAATGATACATATAAGTGTTCTGTGAACTGTTTTCTTTCTACATTTCTAACTATTTTCAGAAAGAATGTGGGAAACTTTGACCCTAGGAAAAAAAAAATAAGCTTGGCAACTCTCAACGCTAAAAGAATATATCTTAATTTTTGTCAGCATGTACTGTAAAGGATTATGTATTTCTTTTTTTACCTTTTTTTGACAAGACAGAATCATAAAATTAGTCTTTTTCTTTGTCCTCAAGCTCTTCCATGCTGAAAATATCTTAAATAGTTATAGTGGGAAAAGAGAAAAGAAGGAAGTTGGCAGATAAGTAAAAAATCCAGAACTTAAGGTTTTTTTTTAAAAAAAGCATCTTTAACTGAGATAAAGGCTAAGGTACCATTTTACTTGGAAATTCCCTCTCAAAAAATCAGAAATTACATTAAATAGTAATTTTATACAACTACTAAAAATATATTTGTCACTGAAACCCCATATTTGGGAGAAAAAGGAATAGTTTTAGTTAAAGCGATTGAATACATCAAAATTATTTTCAGCTAAGGACTGATGATCTGTGCCATTTTGTTGGCTTTAACTCCTGATTTTCATGTTAACATTCACTGAAGAGAGAAGCCTTGGTGTCAGTCTTCATCCAGAAACAAAAGTTTTGAACGGTACAATGAAATAGTTGATAATATTGATTATTGATACTTATTTTTATATGTTAATGCATAATATTGATAATATGCCCTTTCTGGAGGCTTATTTTTGGCATAGATCACTTATGTGATCTGATTTACAATTCAGTACCAGAAACTGTTGTTCTGGCAGAAGTGAAGAGTTGTGGGGGAGTGCAAATGCACTACCAGGAGAAGGAAACTTCTTATTCTTGATCGGCCTTGTCCAAGAAGACAAGGTACTACCTGACACTTCGTACCCTAAATGTCTTTGTTACCTAACAGGGAGTGTTCATAAAGACAATTTCTATGCTGGTCTAGAGAGAATGAAGAGCTCCTTTCTCAGAATGGAGAGCTCCATTCTCAGGGGACACTCTAGTGAGCTTTTGTATTAAGTGCCATTCAGTCTCTTAGGTCCTCTGGAGGAAAAAAACCCAACAACTCCTGTCCTTTGAGTTTGTTTATTCTGACAAAAGTGAAGGTGGTGATATTTGCAGTTATGTTGTTTTGTAATCTGTCTTGGTGTAGTATACATAGAAGGAGGCTGCTGATGAGCAGGTTTTAAACTCACCATGAAAGTGGAAGTGTTCCCTGTTGCAGAAAGTTAGGCATCTAGTTAAGTCTTGACCGGCTCACTTTTCTTTCTTAGAAAGTATTCTTGAAATGAAAAAATCATAAATATTCTTTGTGTCCTTCAAGGAGTGCAAGCCAGCCCCATGGGGCTTTGCAGTCATAGATCACATGTGTTTTTAGGCAGTATTCCTCCCAGTTCAACGGCAAAATCACGTGGACCAAAGAACTCTTCCTCTTCTGCACATTTTTCCAAAGCTGTTTTAAAATTAGAAAATGTGTCCCCCCAGATTCTAGTTGTTTTGAATAAGGCATCTAAACCGGTCTGCTCGAGTGACAAAACCACATTCCCCACACTTAAAATCAGTGGAGATACTTGATAGCTATGGCTAATTATAATGGATATTCTGGGAATAATACTCTTTTTCTTACAGCTTGAGATCATAGAACCATAGAATCACAGAATGGTTTACGTTGAAAGGGAACTCAATCATCTAGTTCCAAACCCCTTGCCTTGGACAAGGACAGCTCTCACTAAACTAGACTGCTCAAAGCTTCATCCAGCCTGGCCTTGAACACTTCCAGGGATGGGGCATACACAGATTCCCTGGGCAACCTGTTCCAGGGCCTCACCACCTGCATAGTAAAAAAGTTCTTTCTAATATCCATTCTAAATGTACCCTCTTCCAGCTTGAAGTTGGCCAGGTGGCCAGCTGGCCACGTTCTTTTTGATTCAGCCCATGATGCAGTTGGCTTTCTGGGCTGCAAGTGCACATTGCTGGCTCATGTTGAACTTCTCTTCCACCAACACCCCTAAGTCCCTCTCCTCAGGGCTGCTTTTGATCCATTCTCCGCTCAGCCTGCTTTTTTGCATGGGATTACTCCAACCCATGTACAGGACCCTACACTTGGCCTTGTTGAACTTCATGAGGTTGGCATGGACCTTCCAAGCCTGTCCAGGTCCTTCTGGATGGCATCCCTTCCCTCCAGTGTGTTAACTGCTCCACACAACTTGGTGCTGTGGGCAACCTTGCTGAGAGTGCACTCTGTCCCAACAGCCTAAATAATAACAGTTCCAGTATCAACCCCTGAGGAACACTACTTGTCACTGCCCACCACCTATATATTGATGTGTTGACTACAAGTGTTTGAATGTGATCTTCGTAGAGATAATAAAAATAAAATAGGTGAGCTTCTTAATTCGTCAGAAGTTGAAAAAGCACTTGGATTTAGATGGCTCTTTTGATACAATGCTGTTATAGTAAATAATTCCTAAGAATTTTATATTTAGTATTTAACTACGATCTATGCATTACTAATTTCAGAAATCTCATTGGCAAAAATCTCTTTGAAAATTGAGACACAAAAGAGGAAACTAACCTGATCAAGTATCAGCACAGAAGCTGAAGTGTCCCTAATATACCCAGACCACCATGTAAAAGTAGGTGTGGCCATTACAGAAAGTAAGAATAGTGTTCAAACAAAAAAATATGATGAAGGATACCAGTTATGAAAATGAATCCAGTATGAGAGGCTGCTCCAACAGAATAAATTCATACTGATGATGACATTTTAGTGACATCTAATCATCAGTGCTATAAACCATACAAGAAACAAAGGAAACTTTGTCCAGGCTTCCAGTTTTTCCACCAACATAATATCACCAATAAACTTTACTATCAACCTCAACTACCTCAATGAAATAGCCAATAAAAATCATTTAGAAGGTGTTATCAATACAAAAACTTTCCAGATATTGTGCCATCAAAATTTTCCCATGATAGCCAACTATAAGAAGTGATTCTATAAACAGCAACAAGAAAAAACCTAGTCACAACCCAACCCAAAAACCAGGTCAGCTGAATTTATGGGAGAAGTTTATTTTCTTGAGGAATAGAAATGAATAAAATTGGTCTTAGAGAAAAGTAAGAACTACCTCAAAAGCACTTGTCCACTCTCAGTAGAGAGAGAAAAAACGCCGTCTAGATAGGTGCAGTGGGTAGGGAATGTATCTCTAGGGAGCTTTCATCGACGTTGTAAGGACCAAGCCTGTTGAATAGCCCAGGGTTAAGCCAACCATCAGAAAGGCAGATATTAAACTAGCAAACACAAAACATAAAAGATAAAACAAAAGGTTTAATTTGCAATGCTAAAAACAAACTGTCACAGTAAAATGAACCTCAGCTCTCTGCACTGTGGGTACAGATCTAATGCGTGTCTTCCAGTATCAGAGGTAGTGGTTTCCCCTCTTCCTAGGGCTTTAATTACCACTTAGGTTTTAATGATCAGTTTAAGACCACATTAGAGTACTCATATGATGCTTTAAGGATCTTCTTTGCAGTGCCAGAAGAGATGCAGTATGGCACGGTAATTACCACCTTATGATCCTGAAACCTTCTTTTAGAGTATTAGCCCTCATTTCAGCAACTAGTGAACATTAGTAAGTGGGTCTATGCCAGAACAAACTCAAAACAGATCAGAGGTGGGATCTGGAGTGAGGTACAAATAGTGGAGTTTTTCTGCTTTGGCAACCAAACTGAAAAAATAAACCTGTCAAATATATGTCTTGGATCAAAATTAAACAGAAGGTTGCCCTTGTATTTTTTTCTTTCTTCTTTTCTATTTTCACCAAAAAATTATTTTAAATCAACTGGGAACTTTTGTTTTAGCCCAAAGTGTAATGTGGATTTTTAAGAACTGAGTACCATCAACTACAAAAAAGAAAACCAAAAAACCACACGAGGAAAAAATCAAGACAGAATTCACTCCAGAAAGTAGAATTGTGGCGATAAAGTGTGCCTGAACTCAAGGGTTTGGTTTATTTTAGTTTTTTTATTTTTAGGTTTGGTGGTTTTTTTTTGTTTTTGGTTTTTTTTTTTTAAGTATGACAATGTATGCCACAGTATTTGTGGTGTTTTGGTGGGGTTTTCCCCACCCCTTTCTTTGGCCTAAACTGTTTGCTGAATTTCATCTTAGTGTTGAAATTATTTCATTTTCTCCTCTAAAACACTATCAATATCTAAAACTCAGAAACTTTTGACCACAGAATGCTACTGAATACTAATTGTTGATACAGTCACAAAGGGGGCAAATGCTAGTAACTCAGTCCGAACTATGCCTGGCAAGTTCCGATTGATGATGATTCTCAAGCATTTATTCTCCTTATTGACTGATGAGAGAAAGGCTATTCCCTCCTTCAGATGTACTTCCTCCCCAAGTACATCCAACTTCATTTTCAGCTGCTAATTTTCACCTTAGTTCCTTAGTTCCATGTATTTCAATTTTGTACCACGTACCACAAAGAATTGCTGAATGACTGAATTTCTAGTTCCCTGTCCTCTTCAGTCAATCAGCTTTTGTTTTGGAAATAATTATTTTGGCACACCACAAGCATCTTGCTGAGCTCAATTTGCTTTTTTCACAGGATCTTGAATACTATATATCTGAGGTCCCTGAGTTTTTGGTGCAACTGTAGATGAAAGAGACAGCAAGCCCTGAAGTTCCAGATCACCGCATCTGTCTTTTAGTGCACCTTCCATTTCATAACCCTATTGGTCTCTTTCCTCTCCTTTTGCTACCCTGTCACTCTTTGTCTAATCATGTTTACAAAGAATTACCTAAAGAAGAGAGTTTTTTTTCTGCCAGCTTCTTCTTTATGACTTTTTCCCCTTCACATTTTTAAATCAAGGAAAGAGGTTAGAGTTAGTAGCCACTGAAATTCAACAAACTCAGTTAAGTACAGTCTGATTTTGCTACAATGGCCTTAGTTAGTTTGCTACAGCTGGTATTTTTTCCTATATATTTATGTGTATATTCTGCCAGCAGACATAAACAGAAGAGAGTTGTCAAAACGTGGAAACATATGAGTGAGACATTCCCAATCCATTCCTGTCCTAGATCTGATTTGTAAGTAAAGACCAGTGCATTGTGTTGGCTTGCTCTAAGGAAAGACTCCAGCTCTGCTGGCTCATCTTGTCATAAGTGATCTAAAACTACCAGTGTGATAAAAAAAGTCAGTATATGGAATTCCGGCTGCAAAGAACTTTATAAGTGGCCAGATAAATTGTTTTATCCCTTAATTGTCAGACTGATTTTGTATTCTGAAGTGCTCTTTTGGGCCATATCCAAGTAAAAAATATTTTAGTCCAGAACCAGTAAGCTACCCCTATACTCCTGACTTCCTCTGTTCCAGGCACTGATGTAGTGTAAGTGGTAGAAATTTTACTCAGAATATATCCAAATATTGTATCAATATCTCCTGTCTGGAGACCTCCAAGTTTTTCATCAAGTTCTACTCCTTGAGTTAGGGTTGAAGGTGTATGACATGAATAGAAAGAACTAATAATACATTAATTATGGGAAGTGAGAAGGAAAAGTGACATTGCTTCTTTTGACCGAGGTTTTAAAGGTAGGAATTGGAAAACTAAGGAATAGGTAAAGAATGGATGAGAAATTAAAGAAGTTATTGGAATCAGGGCATTAGTGGAAGCATGACACTATGTTTTAAGGTTAGCCTTTTAAAATCCTTGATTTCAGGTCTTCTAGATTCAAATATATTAAGCCTTCAGAATGGAGGTGTGACCAAGGTTTGTGTGCATCTCTGGTATTTTAATATGTAAACCAAATACTTTTCTATGTCTTTGTCTTTCACTGCTTTCTGGAAAAGGTTAATGAATTAAAACACTCTATTTTAGTAAGTCATTTGTCTTATATTTCATTAATAAAAGCTATGTGTCACACCTACTGCTGCTGAACTTGCATTCTTTAATAATAATGCACATAAATTCTCAGAACACTTTGACTGAATCTTATCAAAAGTGGTGACGTGCAAGCCACTGTGATGACAGCTGAAAAGATGTCTCATATATAAACATCCTTTTATAACCAGGATGACCTGGAGCAAAAACTCCTATACTCTGGCTTGAACTGTTGGAAATATTTCCTCGCTTTTCACTGACATTTTATGATGTGTGATTTTTATTAATGGAGGCTTATTTAGCGCTAGATGCTGTGGTTGTTTGTTATTTGCCAGTGTTTACTGTCGATTTTACAGAACCATGTCTACAGCAATTAAAATCTATCCTGGGTCACTGCCTTGTCAGCTCCATCGGTAAGCCATCTACCTTTTTCCATGTACATGTGCCATACAAAAAAATCAAGCCTCTTCTTGCAAAGATGTTACAAGAAGCAAATGACAGAAGCAAATAATGAGCTTGTATGAAGCATACTTCAGTCTTCAGAGAGAGATTTTTCTTCCCCAGGATCATAATTTTCCTTTTGCAACTAGGTGAACTGAACTTCAGCAAAGACAGAGGTTGAAACAACACGCAGATTTTCAGAATCCTAATCCCCTACACCACACTACCTTCTTCGAAGTGCTCCAAGATGCTCCTTACCATTATGGGTACCAAGCAATTCCCTTCACATGCAAAGTACAGGCTTGCTGAGGGATCTGAAGAGAGGGATAGGGAAAATCATGTTCCATTCCCTTGATGTATTTGCAATGAAAGCTAGCTGCTGACAGAGAAGTCTGTTAATTATTCTGTAGAATTGGTGGTACAGCAAACATGATTTCCAGGCCTGGAAACTGCCAGGCTTGCTGAAAATGTCTGCTTCTAAGTAAGTAATTGAGACTCCCTTAGATGTCTCCTTACAAAGAGCAGAGTAACTGTTTCCCAGTCATATTCCCTGATATTGTATGGCCCTCTACCCAATGCCATTGGATTACTCAGGACCTCAGGAGCTCTCCAGTCTGATCCCCTGCCATGGGATCAGACCACAGTTCGGGGCACTATCCTGTGAGGACTGGAAACCTTCCAGGGAATGACACAGCAACACCTACTGTCCTCATGAGGGAAAATCTTCCCCTTATCCCCTTATCCCTCTCTGACTCTGCTCACACTTCTCCCCAGAGTTGTCACCAGCCCCACTGCCATCACCGCCGGGGCTCTGCCTGCTGGGGACGGCGCTGCACATTACTCTTGCCCCAGTTGCGTGGGGGTCCAGTGGCCTTTTCCTCCCTCTGGGCTTGGCCAATTGGAATGGGACATCAGGAATGGATGAAGTATTATCATCTTGTTAGCGGTGACAGAGCTCTTTAGAACCTGCTGAAGTTTGCTAGAAAAAAAAGCCTGGAGAACTCATGCTGTACTGCTATTTTTCTGCATGTTTGAGTAGATAAATGAGAAGTACTCTTTTTTACCCACAGTTTCCCTTCTAATTTACCTCTTCTTTCCTTCAAATTATTCCTGGAACTCCCTTGCTGTCACTGACTTCTGTGCAAAATTCTCTCAGCACTCTTCATCAGTGTTTAATTTCACGTCCTGACTATTGCTTTCTACCAGCTCTTTAGTGACAATAGTTTGTTTTCATAATGTGGCTATTAAAAAAAATTTCCCTAGAGTCTGCAGTATGATTTATTTTCTCATTTCTAAATTTCTTTTTCTTGATAGATAGTGTTTGAGAGCTACACAATTTCCTTTGCAGTGACACCTCCGGATGCCTGAAATTCCTTCCCAGTCAGAGCTGTAACATTTTCTTTATGTGTGAGACAGAGTCTTGTATATCATGTATTTGAACATTAATGAAAAATCAGATGCTGTGAAATTATAAAAAATGTTGAAAAGACAATGGAACACCTAATTAATCCCCTAATTCCTTTTGCATTCTAGGGAATTTATCACCTACCTCTTTTATAGGCTTTGAATCCTTAGGGAGAAAAGTTTCTTCAGTTACAGCACAACATCTGGAGGAGGGCTAAGAAAAACACTTCAATACTGTAGTCCTGTAAAGAGTCCCCAGAGAGACAAGATAAAAAAACAACATGTAAAAAGATGTATTTTCTAGGTCATGCAGAACACCCTATGAAACATTGTCTGTGTTTACTATCGGTTAAGGTCTATCTATTCAGAGAAATGCAGTTCATAAGTTTCTTTGTCAGAACTCTGACTCTCAGGAGCTGCAGTTGCAATACCTGGATAGATTTCAAGCTGCAACAGTAAATACCTGTTCTTGGAAATAACAGGGTGGAGCAATTAAACATTGCTCATACATAATAGATTTCTATAATTTAAAAGAAAGTGATCTGGCTTGTCGTTCTCAAGTTCACACACAAGAAAATAATATATTTACCCTAATTTTTTCCCATAATTGTGATGTTCTGCCAGCTTGATATGATTTTCTGTGAGACGTCACATCTAAAGGAAAATGGAATAGCACGTCAAGTCACCTAGGGTTTCTTGTATTCCAGAAGAATACAGATTTGTTCTGGTTTTGGTTTTGGCTTTTTTTTGGGGGTGGGTGGGGTGTCACAGTAGAGGGAGAGATTCATTGCTGCTAAGGGAAACAGCAAATAAACGAGCTAATTTCTCAAGCTTCTTTATATAGCAACGTAGAAGGCAGTTTTATTAAGTTTGCTACATCAGTCTCTGGACGTGCCTCTTGAACGTCCTCAATTGAATAGTCCCAAAAAGTAAGGAATCTGCATCTCAAGATAAATCTTGATATTATTCCTTTTGTTATAGGAATAAATATGAACACTGCAAATAACTAAAGATGCCATTTGTTCTGCTTGCAAGATGTAGGTTGTAATTCCTATGTAATGGACATGTTGGCAGCACAATTAGCTGACGTTTTCAGAGTAATATGGCATGTAGCACAGTCTTTACTGTTGTTTTGGAAGGGAGTCTACAGCTAACACCACAGAAGGAGGGCAGTAGAATTTAAACAGTGGTGGTGTTCTTGGCTATTGATAATGAAGTGAAACCCTGAGCATTATGCCAGTGGGAGCGTGAAAGTGAGGGCTCCATTTATAAGCATTGTAGGGAAAAGTCTGCAAAGCAAAAAGATCCATCACACTCAAGAGCACTTGAGAAAATAACCTTATTTTATCTTTCCAATTGTTCTTCCTACACAGTACCTACAGCTGGGATCAGTCTGGATTTAGCAATACTGTGTAGCAGAGAAGCTATTTTTCAGTGTGTAATTAACTATACCTTTAATCAGTATACCTACTTTTCTTTCGTCCTATTGTCCCGAATCATAGATCAAGCCTTCAATCCCAAGGACCTCTATCTTCTGAAGTATTTAAAGAGCTTTGAAAATGTTTTGATCCCTCCATATAACACTTTTTTCTCTCTTTTTCTTTGGTCTTTATCTCCTATGAAACTGATATATATATATATTTTTTTTTTTTTAAATCTGGTTGTTTTCCTCCCCTAACTTACATTATAGTCTCTTTTTCTTTCTAATTATATTTTCACTGTCTTTCTTCCATTCTATGGGTGTTTTGTTGTTGCGGTTGGGTGCGGGGCGGTGGGGGCGGCACGTATTTTTAAAGCCTTTTTACAGCCTTCTTTGATCTTTTCTGCTCCTGCCTGATGATATTTGGCTGTGAATATTGTTGATGCTGTTAATACTTCCTTGTGTGTTTCACTGTCTTCACCATTCACCATGTTGTTTTTTGTATTAATTTCAGCTTCCTTCTGCTAATTATCTTAATACATACTTACATAGAGTTGAGGCCAAATTCAATTTTTGCAACTTCTGAGCAGTTGCTTTGCTGTATTATACATGTGTTGTGTTGCTCATGCAATTCTGTAAAGGAAGGAGCTTATTGTAGGTCTGTTAGTACAAATAAGCATCTAACTGATGCAATAAACTCTCTTTGTCTGCCCTGTTTTGTCATAATCTAGGCATACCATTCAACTTAGCTACAAAAAAATTTGGATTAGGTTCAGTGGAGTTTGGTGTAGACTTTGGAAATGAAGGGGTCACTAGCTGTGATTTGTGCATTAAGCTGTCCCTAGCTGTGATTTCTTGGTGGAACAGGTACATGTGCTCCATAACACAAAGTACTGAAGAAAGGTATGTTGGGAAATGAGGTGGATCAGTGATGATAACACCTGTTTTTAAAGGTGATTCAGATTAGAGAGAGTCAGAACTGTGAAAAGGAGTATGAAACCTTTTATGACCTAGTTGCATGACTGTCTTTACTCTCCATAATCTCAAAACTTGGAAGTCCTCTTGTAATACTGAATTATTGATTACCAGCACAGCTTCTTACCAAGCAGTCGGCTGAGCCATCATATTGACATTGTGTTAATTATTTTAAAGCATAGTGTTAGTAGCAAAATGTCTCATTTGATTATTTGTCTTGTGGGGTTAAATCTCACTTTTTACTCTATATTGATAGAAGTTTAGTGTGTAGCACTAAGGTTCATATTAGTTATAACCTGTTACACTACTTCCTAAGGAATATTCTAATGTCATCTCTTAAATTTGGGGAGGAAATCACATTTACTATACATTTTCACAGTGTAAAATTGGTAACTTTCCACTCTAGTGAGACAGAAAATGTGGCATTAAACAACACCTAACTAATTTTGAATGTCATGAATTTGATTAATCTCCACAGTCTTGGGAAAGCAGGTTTGGTTGGAGATGAAAATGACCATGAAAGAGCTAAGTGCAGATTGATCTGTTGTAAGGAATGTTAGTAAGTTTGGATACTGGACTACTGATCTTGCATTGCCTGTCCAGGTACTGTTCTGGACAGCGAGGCACAATACAGTGTGCGACCTCATTAACAAATAAAATTTGAATAACCACTTGATGAAAAAGCAGGGACACTGCATTTAGATGTCTGCAGAGTGGAGACCAATAAACATGTTTCAAAACCTTAATGGGAACAATGCCGTATTTCCTGAGATCATTAATTCCTTATCTGGTGCGTGCATGCCTCCTAAGCAGCCTCTTTTGTTTACTTCATATTCATCAGTTTTAGTCTCTGTTGCACAGTTGCAGTCTGTACACGCAGATTAAAAATGCTCTGTTTACTGAATTCCAGGAAAAGCACATATTTTTAGTTGAGAAATGGAAAACAAAGCAGCCATATAATTTTAACATTTAGAGCTTGGGTTTTGACAGAAGCCTGATGAATACAAACTTCAGCACACTGTTGTCAAGGCATCTGTATTCTCCTCTTGACAATCGCAGTTCTTCAAAAGATTTTATTCTTTCATAGTGCTATTTAGCTTAAAAACAGGAAAGTTCTGGATGTCATGATTTACTCATTATATACTGCATGATTACAGATGGGACATTTCTCAAATAGCTGTCCCTGCATGGGACCACGGGCTTCCTGGATTGCCAACATGCATGCCAGTTAGTGCCAGTTCTAGTAGTGATTTGTCCACTATGAAGTGCAAACTAATTTTTATAAATAGCTTAGCAGCTGTTCAGTAGCAGTGGCTTAGAGTCTGATTATGAACTCCTAATCATACAGCTCTTGTATTAACTTCAGTGAAACTGCTGCCTGATAAAGCAATTAAATTTCAGTTTCTCACATGATGATATTTGTGTTTATTAGAACTAAGCTCCAGTTTTGGAGATGAGAGGATCTGAATGACATTAAAATGAGCGAAGTGTCAAATTTCTGGTGAGATTTTCCAATTTTCTAGGTTGTATATTAGGATTGTAAATGGGGTTTTTGGTCATATGAATTGTTTGTTATGGATCCTTGGGTATGAGAAAGATGCATGTTATCATCCATTTAAAAAAAAAAATTAAAATTCCAGAGCAAACTTCTAACTCTACTAAATGCCTGTAGTCTTCAGCAGAAAGAGCTTTTTACATCTAACCAGGAATTTTTTTGGGTTTTTTTGGGTTTTTTTGTATGAATGTGTTTGTGGTAACAGACTAAAGATTGCGAAGTGTTGTAACTCATAGACATTCCTAAAAATGACAAACAAAGGATTGCTGATTCTCTGTTAGAATATGATTGATCTGGTAATTTTTACATAAATTTAATGTTGAATTTGTCTCTCTGATGCAACTTACAGTCTTTCAATACCAACCACATGAAGTTCTTTACCTATTGTTAACAAATAACCAGAATTATATGAAATGTCTTATAAACTGTTAGTTTCTGTTGTCCTGGCTCCAAATTATACTTAGTGAGATTATATCTAAGCAGAAGAAATACAAAAGCCAAATGAAGAGGCTTTTCTTACTTCTACCTCACTCATTGAGTCAGGGCTGTGGTGACAATCTCACCTTACTCTTTTACCAATTCTGATGTTGAAATGAGCTGTGCAGAGGGGCCTCAGGATGTCAGCGGTCAAAGGTCTACACTCCCACTGAAGGTGAGTATGGAACAGCATGCATGGGAGCTGAGAACTGAAATATGCGTAAGGCCAAAACTGTAAATTTCAAGATTCATTTGATCTGAGAACCACTGGCTTCCAGACAATCTTCTGTTATGGAATTAAGAACAGTTAGGCTTCTAATTTATTTGCATTTATATTTGATAAATTGTCATTCTTTTTTGCAGTGGTTAGCAAAATGTGGTTTTGATAGCGGTATATATGAGTGATGAGTCTGGCAAGACAGCTGTCAGGGTCATGTCATGGTCATTTTCATGATATCAGTGTTGCAGAAACTAGAAGACAGACACATGACTAACGTAAAGAATAGCAAAGAATATATGTAATTTAATGAATAAATTATTTCTTAAGGTATGCAATAATATATGTAGCTTTTATTTTGATATAGATGTTAAATTATTGAGAAGTAATACAGAGACCAACAAGCACAAATAATATGTCTTACTACAGGTAAGCAAAGAAGGAGGGAAAATGTTGAAAAATTACAATAACTTCATAAGGTAAGCTTATGTGCATATTTGTTGTTTATTGATAAAGTTATTGGTTGTTGTAATTATAGTGAATAGTGAATTATATCTGGGATAACATATGTATTCAGACATTAGCATTTAAACTGGATTATCAGTTTAATAGTAAAATAAATAAATGTGGTTTTTGAAGAAAAAAACACCTACCAAAAGACCCACACCCAAACAAAGTCTACCACTGACACAGCGTCTCTTTTCTGTCTCCTTTTTCATTCTGTCAGCTCTCTTTTCTCCATTACCTGGAATGCACCTAAAGTAATTTTTTACATATCCTTCAAAGCTGTCTTGTTACTTTCTATTTTAATGTATAGCAATATGAAAAATCCTTGCTAAGCCATTTATATACCTTTAGTTTTCAGTCACTCAATCTGCCTTCTGTCAGGCCTGAATATTTCTTTCAAGCATTGGTCATTAAATCAAGTATTAAAAAAAATAAATAAAGATGTTTCCTATATTGATGTTTCTGTATAACTGGTGTTTAAGCTATTTTGGGTCAAATTTTACCACCGCTGCAAATCCAAAGCATCTCTGTCAAGTTCAGGACAAGATGCACTTTTATCCTCTTCTTGACGTCTCCCAAGTGCTCCCTTCTCTTCCTGACTGGAACCTTTTCATGTTTTTAAGGTAGAGGTATGCAGTTCATCCAACCTTATTTTAAGATTCTGTGTACCGAACCTGATTACCTATCATACCTAACTGGGCTTAGGTATCTGTTTTGAAAAGGAAATCCTTGTACAGTCTTGCGACAGGCTTTGTAGAACAAGCTTGGTGGTTATAGAGTAACAAACCTATTCATCAGAAAGAAAATCAAAGAGCGTTGCTTCCAGCTCGTTGTTATCTTAATTCTGTAGTGGACCAAACCTTGCCTGCTTCTCCAGGTGTCTGAAAAGCTTGAGGAGGTGAAAGCTAATGCTGTTTATCTCCATTCTGCCCAGGGAGGTGGTGGAATCGCCATCCCTGGAGGTATTTAAAAGACAGGTGGACGTGGTGTTAAGGGACATGGTTTAGTGGTGATTTTGGTAGTGTAGGCTATGGTTGGACTCGATGATCTTGAAGGTCTCTTCCAACCCAAGTGATTCTATGATTCTGTGATTCTATGATCCTCAGTTCTGAGAAGGTATTTCTAAAGACTATATTCCATCTCTCTCCCTTACTTTTTTGTAAGAGTGTCATCTATTCGCTAGAGGAGAGGCAAGGCACTGCTTCCAACAGCAATCTTGAATACTTTTCTTTCCTGAAAAGACAGTTTGGAGGTTCCGGGTCAATGGACATGATACAGGTGAGTGTCCACTGAATACACAGAAACCTCTCCCCCTTCCAGATGAGGAGGCAGCACTCTTACATCAGTGCAAGCCCTTGATGTGACATCCAGCTCCTTTCAGGACACTGTGTGTAAACCCTGTTTAAGTTCATGTCCTGGGAGTCACTTTGTCTGACTCCCAGGTGTGTGCTCTGTTTTATCCAGAAAAAGGATGGTCATGTTCCCTGAGTGTGCAAAAGGCTCATTGACTGTGTTATGTCCCAGCACAGGAGGGACAAGGCTGTGGCAGAAACTAGTGTCAGGGTTGGGCAGTTGAACAACCAGATTCCCAGACCCATTTTATCTCCTTCTGAAAGTGTCTGTGCAGATGGATGCTTGTCTAACCAGGCACTTGCAAGGTATTTGCTTAGAACTGGGCCTTCAGACCAGTGACTATTCAGTTCAGTATGACTTGGGTAGATACGTTTACTACAGAGAAACATGAAACTATATTCAGGTCAGTCCAGGAGGAACAATAGGTCTGAGATCTGGGACTTTCAACGCTTGTTTCATAAAGCTGGTGTCCGCATCTGTCTGGTTTAGCCCATTTTTCAAAATTGCCATGTCTGATGAAGAGCAGAATCTCTTCTATCTCGACTCACCTCAAGACATATAGGTCATAAAACAAACTTATGTGAATGTCTGTTTTATGAATAGTATTAAAAAGAGGGAAGAAAAGATGAAGTTGCAGACGAGTTTTACTGCTGCTATGTTGCACGTGCAAGAGTCATGCATCAGATTAGATGAGCAAATCTCACTGCATTGGTGGAGAAATCAATACCCCAAAAGGAAAAAAAAAAACCCTAACACTATTTCATTTTATACTGGATTTCAGAGTCTTCTGGCTTTTTCCCTTGGTGACAAAAAAGGTTGTAAGTGGGATGTAGCTCACAGGAAAATGCCTCTTTCTTTTTGGTAAGGCAAATATATCACATTCTGCAAACTTCAGATTAATGTTTGAAAAAAACATTTGATATTCTACCAAAAGTCATAGACAACAATTCATGTTGCAATGTACATGTATGGTTATTGAAAAAAATGGACTGTTTTTGAGATCCCAGATGATATTTGAGGGCTAGGATTCAAGATTTTCAGCTGTACAAAATACTGTTTAGTGTAAAGTGCAACTGACATGCCATTATATTATGGTAAATCAGACAATACAACAAGTTGCAAAGGTGGACTCCAGTGATTTCCAGCAGAAGGAATTCAGTGATGATAACTTAGACCAGTTTGGGACTGGCTTCATAGGTTTAATATATCAATTTTTATTTCCTGTGTTCTCAGCTCACAGCTTACTTACTAAGTGACAGCTGAAATCACACTATGCAGAGATGTGCTAGGAGAGATACTGCAATATAGATAAGGCAGAAAATGGACTAAAAGGCACCAGGGGATTTAAAACTGAGGCAGGAATATAATTCAGATTTTAGGACATCTCTTTCAGTATTGTTGCTGGGGTTTGAAGAGTTCCAGAAGTGAGTGTGGGCTACTAGTTCTTCAAACAGTATTATTCATCAAACTTTATTAAACAAGGCATCTTTTTTGTCATTTAAAAATGGGGAAATTGAGGCATGAGGAAGGGATAACTCAGGGTCATCCAGGAAACAAATAGCAAAGAGATATTCAGCTAGTATGCAGTTACCCAGTTTTTAGTTTAGACTAGTCCAGTCCTCTGTTTTTAACTATGCAAGCTGCCCTTATTTACATGACTTCATTGAGAAAAGATTTGGAATAAAGATTTGGTCCTTAAATTGAGATGTTAAGGCTTAGGAGGACACGATGTATCAAGTCACATTAAAATTATTTTCTGCGGCACTACAGTAAGATACTTCTCAGGAATTTGCCACTGAGCAAGGATTTCAGGTATTCGGGAATTTTTTCTTTATTTCCAAAGAATTCAGCAATGCACTATCGTTGCAGGAGGTTGCGTCTCCAAAGTCTATCTCAGTTTTCCTCTTATTACACTTAGCTTTGGTGTCCCCAAATGTTATCTGTAGATATTAAACTGATGTTGACAGGAAGCAAAGCTGGCAATGCAGAAGACAGAAGTCACTCGTCAGCTGTGCTGTTAGCCAGGTCTTAAAAACTCGTAGCATATTTCTATATATCTGAAAACCTGTGTTTCAGAGCTGCATAACATCTTTGTTGTTGTGCCTACGGATCATCCAGCAATGCTTTTTACCTGGGTCGGATCAGCAGGATGTCATAGCCATGGTTGATTACAATTAGATTTTTGCCCATTTCCTTTGGACCTCTGCAGTTTTTATCATCTGCCTTGAATATTTTTTTTTTTTAAAAGATTAAAAAACATACTGAACTAAGGAATCTTTCTTTCTTTTCTTTTGTGTCTGTAAACCTGTTTGTGTGTTAAAATATATATTAATGAAACAACCTTCCCCAAAACCAGCTAGTATAATAAATAAGTAGGTAGAGGACCTCACCAGCTTCTGATGTTGCCAAAGCAAAAAGGAAATGTATTCACTTCAGCTAAGTGCAGGATTATGTCCTGAATAAATCTTCTTTCAAATTATCAGTTCTTTCTGATGCAACTGTTAGGAAAAAGAGAGCAAAACTTTGAAAGGAAAAATTAACTTGCACTTACCCTTTGACAACAGTGTGCATTACAGTGATTGAACTTTATTAAGAGAATTGTTTGCCAGCTCTATTTGTCTTTCTTTTGGCAGCTCTGGCATAAATATTTAATTTAATTTATGTTCCAAATTAAAAAAATGTCTCTATAAAAGCTGAGCATTACCTGTCCACCATGAAAAAATGATGCTTATATATTGCTGTGCCATTCACAGTGAAACATCTCTATATGAAAGCTGAAGCCTGAAGTTTTAACTCTTTCGTAGAAGGGCTGAAGGAGGAAACCTGTCGAACCAGAAAAATACACTGAGAAGTGGAACAGATGTTTGTCACAGGAAATTTTCTCCAGGCAAGAATGCTTTTCTTATTTTTAACATAATATTTACCTGTGTTTTCTATATTATCTCAAAAATGTACAGAAATTAGGTATTTTTCAATCTATAACTGGGGATAAATGTACCCCTGATAGAAGACCACTTACGGTAGTGGATTTCATCAACAGTTCATTTAGCTGTGTGTGTCAAGGTGCCTGAGTCCCAGGAGCAGTGACGAGCTAACCAGTTACTAGGGTTTTTCCTGTACATGGACGCACTGGCTTCCTATTGTTTTGTCCCAAGTAATGCTGAAGTCTCAAACTACGTCTTCTATTTATTTTATTTTTAAAGACTAAGTTCTGAAATTCAAAACCTCTATAATCCTGAGTTCATATGTGTACAGGATTTGGTTTATCCATCCATACAGCTTTTCTGTCTGCTTTCTGTTGACATTTGATCGTATTTTTCATTCGTAATAAGCGTTCCTTGTGACACATAGGGATGTGAGCCTGAGGCAGCAGACAAACGAACATTCAATTGCCCTGACAGTGAGGAGACTATAGTAATGATTTTACTGCAAAAGCCTCTCCATTTTTCAAAAGCTGTATCAAGTTAGAGACCTCCAAGGTTTGTAAGTGAATGTGCACTTCTGATCAGAGCAAGTGGAATACTTGGTCACATTGTTTTACGTATGGCTGGTTTACAATCAAGCTGTCCTTAATTAGCTAGACCACTCAGTGCTAGAAGTTAATACTGGTTCGTCCAAGTTGAGAGTCAAGATTTTCCTCTGACCTTCCTGTACTGCTAAAGAGAGGAGAAGAGAGAAAATAAATACTCTCAAAGGTGAGAGTGAATGACATGCAGAAACCCATTTGGTTTCTTATCTGCCTGAAAGTGCAGTTTTCATGTTTCCACAACTTGTTGCTTTTAGTAATTTAACAAATTAACAATTTTTGATTTTCACAAATAACACCTATTTGAAAGTTTTATTGCTACCCTCCTGCCTTAATACGCTGCTCAAGTATTTTTACTTGAGGCTAAAAAGAAGTATTTTGCTATTTGTACAGGAAAAAGCCTCACAGAGGAATCTTTTGTACCCAGAAGAGGTAATTAACTGACAGTCTCTCATCAATATATAATAATCTTCACATGATAATTTCAGTGTGTATAACGCACGCAGGGTAATTCAAAACAAATTTCAGAATGTTTCAGACAACAAATTCCCTCAGCTAGATCAGTATTAGTGTTTATTTTCAGTTTAAATAGAGTTTAACTGAGAAGTTTTATAGCATGAAAAGTCCTAACACTTTTTTAATTACTTTGTGCATATTTAATATCAATTAAATTGTCATCTGGTGGCTTCTGGTACTAGCTCTTTCATACTGGAAACTCATGATGAAGTTAAAACTGTAATAGTTTGCCACAGTGAAAGGATTTTCTTTTCCCGCTTTTTCCTTCTGCTGCAGACTCATTATTGCAGAGCTGGGATATCCCTCAAAACATGATTTAAATTAGGCTGGACCTACTGAAACAACATTGTTTTACCTCCATCCTAGTATTGAGACATTTTGATACTGAGATTATTCCAAGTGATATGTGTGTGTGCTTTTGAGAGAGAGGAAGGAATTGAAGGAAGGAAATAAGAGTGGTAAAATTCTTATTAAAGAAAGTTCTTTTAGTTTCCTTTGGCAACTAATACAACATTAAAATAGATAGAAGAGAAGATTCCCCCAGATATTTTTCCAGCGTAATATTGCCGAAGACTTGAAACATGGCTATGTTTCTTAGCATGTGTGGCAGTGGACTGTAGACACATCCCTGTGTAGGAAGCATGGTATGTTTTCAACGCTAGTGGCACATGCCTGGATATAATGTGCAGTATCTTGTAAATCTGCATTAGTTTTGACAATGTTGAGTAGTCTTGCTTACAACTCTGTTGTTTTTAGAATAATCACTGGCTGATGACATCTTGCTGAAATCCCACTGAGAGCAGAATTTTTCAAGTGTCTAATAATATGGATGATTATATTATATTCTACACTTACAATAATTTAAGACAATCATAAACCATGTCAGCTCATTCATCTGACCACACATGTAAAGTTGCAAATTTCCCTAGTGACATGACTGATTGGATTTGTTTTGGAGGACCAGTTTGTTTCACAACCTTTTTCTATGGGTCAGCTGTCAATAAGGCCATTGTTGCATTGCTGTGATCTCAGGAAGCTTCATTCCCTACTTAATGGTGTTATCCTAAATCTATTCCTGGTCTTATTCAAAGTGTGGCAAAATTATACTATTTCCGCACTAGGTCTGCTCTGCATGACAGCTGTAGCATTTTTAAGATGCTTCCTTTGTTGCTGGTTTTTGTGCACCTCATGTCTCTAGGCTAAATCTCCATCACTGTGCCATAGTTTGTGGTGCTAGTATCCTCTCTTCTACAGCTACAACTGCAGGCAAACTTTAGGAGGATTTTCTACTCCTACAGTTAGTGCCTCATTTACAGTACAGGAATGAAAACCTGTTAAGCAGTTTCATTATTCTCTTATTTTGTATAAACAAACAGTATGTTGAATTAACACTTCTTTGAAGCACGTAGGACGTATTCAAATACATACACACATCTGCTGTGAGGATGAATTATATGGATCTGTTTATTTTAAGTTAAATCAGTTTCTTCAATACTTCTGTATTTTCTGTTTCCTAATGTCTTGACTATTGCAAATTCATTTCATGTCTGCCTCCTCACTACAGTTCTTTTTTGCTCTCTCCTTACATCCTTGGATGTCTGAACTTATTCTTACAAAAATTTCTGCAATCAGAAGTTGGTTTTCTTTCCTATTTTCTCTTACATCTGTATAGATTAGCAGTTTATTTTGGTGAGGGTTTGGGTTTGGCCTCATTTCTCAGTTTCTGTAAGCACTTACACTAAGTAAAGTTTTCTCCCAATTTCTACTTCCTTCCTATATCCAAATAATGTTTGAACCCATGGATCAACATCAGGTTTAACACGGTAGTAGACATCTCCAGAATAATGGCGTTCTTAAGCATTTTGTGAAAACAGGTGTTCAGAAGACCTGAAAAGACATGTAAATTATCTCAGCAAGGGATCCAGCTGAGGGACGAGCTGTGGAGGGAACCCAAGAATTGCTTAACACTAGAGAATGTATCCTTTTACATTTCTCAACTGAAGATAAAAATCCATGTAAGGGCAAGCTTCTTTTGCCTTAATCTGCTTTATAAAATGCACATTGCTGCTGTGGGACAGGACATGGTTAAGCCATGCTTGAACTGGAGGACTATAGTTAAATTTCAAGATGCAAAGCTTTGCCTTCTACCTGGACCAGAGTTCTCTTACAGTTGGGTAAATACAAACTGAAGTGTCAACCTGTGCTTTCGTCCTGTGGCTCTCTTCCAGACTGCACAGGGCCATGTCATTGGGCTCTTTAGACATGAGGGCTTAAGCTTACTACTTTATTTTACTTTCTACATAAAGCCCTGCTAAAGGACAAAGGGCAAGATGACTATGCTTAGAGTAGCTTGTGTGTCTGAGAAGAAAAAACGTTTTATGTTATTTGGAATTTTCTTTCAAGGCCAACAGCAATTTATGTTATTGCAGAAGGGTGAGTATGGATCGTGATCCAGACCATCACATGTTGGTAAAGTTAACACTTGGTCAAACAAGTGGCATGAGGCCAGAGCTCTGCTTAAGACCCACTTAAGTCATTAATCTAAGATGCTGAAGAAATGTAAACGGTTCAGAAACCTGCTGCTGCCTCTGTGCATGGAGTTGAGTCCCACTTTCTCTGAGAAATGGACAAAATTGTCCTTCAGTCACTAAGCTTAACTAAATGCATCTATATAGTAAAGAAAAGGCAATATAAGACATACCAAAACATTTCAAACACAAGAAAACTTAATGCCAGTGGCTTGTTTCATCAATAATTGTTTCCTGCAGAATTATTGTTTATTTTGTAAAGTCAGGTGAAGAATCTGTGTGCCATTTGTGCTAGACTTTTCCAGTCCACCTATATTCTAGCCTAGATGCTTTCACTCAGTATCTCAGTCCCATAGTGTCATGCCCCAATCAGACCTGCTCGGAAGATGGGGCTGGGGGGGAAACTGACACTCAGGTTTGCAAGTCCCCAGTGGTGTGGACTAAGGTGAGACAACTCTCAACGTCCATACACAAACATTTATTAGATTCCCACAGTGATTAATATATGTCATAGCTAGGTCCACAATAATTGGTTACTTAACAATAGATATACAATGAATTATGGCAAGTGGTAAGGTATCCCTTGTGTTACTTAACAACGTTAAAAGAAAAGAGAAAAGAAATAGAAACAGAGGTATAAAAAGAGAGAGAGAATGAGAGAGAGAGATAAAGAGATCACTAGTTCTGATTCCAGTGTTGGTCCAGCCAACAGGGGGGCTCTGGTTTGTAGAAGCGCTCCTCTGTGTAAAATCTCCCCAGGGCCAAAGAGACAGTCAGTCCCCCAGCAGCACTTATTTTCACCTTGCATCAAGACATTCTGTGTGAGCTCCCCTGCATGAAGACCTGTCTGGGGACATCGTTTTCTGTGAATTTAGTCTGTCTAGTTCAAATAAACTGCAGAAAGGGAATTTGCACGAAGTTGCTGCAGGAAAAATTACTTGGTGATCTTGATCCTGCAGAATCCAATCTGCAAGGAACTGAGTTGTGTATATTAATTTCTCTCAGGGGGTTTCTTAGCGTATTATTTGAATTGCTATAGAAAATGTCCTTGCTCTACAGCAAGCCAGAAATATGACTAATATGACTGGGAACTATGGGAATTTATGTTGCTGGTACATGCACTGTGCTGAGACAGACATAGCCTCTTTTAGACATATCATTAGGAACAAGTACCTGACTCCCTCAAGTCCAGACAGGGAGGACAATTGCAGTACGAGGCAGAGCATTGCAATTTTGATTTCATGGACTTACTGAGGGTCACTGTACAGCAACAAGACACTTTTTAATGATTAATGTGTTAAATTTTTTGATTGTATCTAATGTAGTATATGCTAACTGCAGAACTCATGAATATTTTACATTTTGAGATAAGGACTCTGCAAGAAAAAATATTTCTTTTTCTTAAGCAGGGTTCCCCCCACACATCTTCTCTTTCTTTGGGTGAAAAAACACCTGTCAACCTGTCAGCTGCTTAGAAAACTTTCTGAATCTGTTTAAGTGGCTTTAGATTTTCAGATTGTGCTCCCCAGTGTGTTAAAAATTAGAGTTGTCAGGGAAAGAAATTGTGTCACTTGAATAGAGTAGGGGGAGTCCTTAAAAGATGTAGACATAAAGCAGAAATGGAAATGCCTGGGACCTCACGGGGGAGGAGCACTGAAATGGGTGAAAAGGCTGAGCCTTGGTGAGTTCCAGATTCACTGCAGTATAGGCATTTTGCTGTTAGACCATACAGCCGCTTGTGCAAGCTCAGCTTGCAAGGGGGAAAATAGAAGAAATATGATCCTGTTAACTTGGGCCCGGATCCATTCAAAGGTACAGGGCTACAGGTCTTTATGTGAATTTACAATTGACAAGGGTTTTTTCTTTTTTTTTTTTTTTTAAATAATATCTGAGTTGAGTTTGTTGACCAGGTTGATGAAAAGTATCTATGGCAGTATTACTTGGATGTTACAACAATCCATTTTATAGAAATGTGATTTATTGTGCATTCCTAAACCTGCTATTGTTCCCTGCACCTACTGTAGCTGTCACCATCTAGATTGCTGTTCTGGAGTTTTGTCATGTACAGGAATAACCACTGGACAGTGATCATTGTACAATGGTCTCAGGAACTATTTATTTATGCATTTTTTAAATTTATCATGATGAAAACTACCAACTAACAAACAACCCTGGCTGGACAGCGTGTACAGCTATTGTTAACAACAAACAACAGGACTATATGGGTAACTAACAGTACACTCACTCTAATGGGAATTTTTCACCATCAATTAAACTCACTGAAAGGCAAGGATATATCCCCTTGAAAAGTCTAAATGAAAGGATAAGGATAAGGAACCATTAAGTGACAGCACAGTTGCATTCATCCATCCCTGGTGGCATAATACCTGAGAATTGTAGCAGATGCTTTTGCAGATTTATTCTCTCCAAGGACCTGTGACACATGACACATGACCAGTTTCACTGGTGGGCTGCCCGAGAACAAATAACAAGGTCATGGCTGAGCTGACTGGCTCCTTACTAGCCTGCCCTCTTCACCCCAACATCTACAAGATCATGACCAAGATGAATGTTTCATCTGTGTTTTTCAGAGATCAAACCTGCGTTCAACATAAGCATAAGCATTTATGAATCTAAGAAAATAGTGATGGAGGATTCAGAATGCCAACAAGGATAGCTCTACATGCAGGTTCTGAGGATGGAACAAAATGAAGGTCAGGGTGTTGTTTCATTTCCTTTGCATTATGTTCGTGTCAGTCGACTTTTGCTGCCTATAGTAATTTTGCCTGCTAAAGATTTGTCCTACCTCTGGCTGCTGGCTGCTACTTACTCATGCAGAGTAGGCCCAGAAGTTTCCTCACACCTATGTCCTCAAGGGACTGCTGAAGGGGCTGGAGAGATTTCTTTGAGAATATCAGTAAGAAACTTTCTGCTTGATCAGTGCTTCCTATTAGGTAGAGGAGCAAGCCTGCTTCTCCCTCTCCCAGTTGCCCGCATGAATAAACCATTAAGTGAATTCTGCTTAATGGCACAAAATTGAATGAGTTTGTTTTGGCTTTTCATAAGATTTTTTCACAAGTTCCTTCAACGCTGCCATTCTGAGTAATGTTCTGCGTTTCTGGATAGAATCAGATACATGTCTAGGAAAGACATAAAGACTGGCAATTAGCATGCAATGAAACATAGGCAAGGATGCTTTGTCATCATTTCTGTGATTTTGCTATGTGGCAAACTCTCCTTGTGTTATCTCTTTAAATAAATCGGAATGGTGCATATAAGAATTTAGTTTTATGAATCAATACTAACAGGGATTATTCAACTCTATAGGTCAAAACTAATTGCAGCCTTTCTTTGTTCTTGATTTAAGCATTTGTTTGGCGTAACTTCTTCAACTGATTTTTTTAGTATCTTGTTATAGCTTTGTTATTAGAGCTTTTATCTTTTTTTTTCATTTGCATTGTCCTCTTCTGAAAGCTAGGAAGGTATAAATAGGGTATGTGCTACCTATTGATTTTAGTTACTGGATGATTTTTCTTTTTCTCTGTGTTTTTGGGATAAAACCTCCTAGGGCCATTATGGAAGAACATCCTAGTAGCTCAGCCTAAGTTTTCATATTCCTTAGAGGAACACGACTTCATTAAAAGGAGATCATCCCTGGAGATGTTGAAGGCCAGGTTGGATGGAGTTTTAAGTAACCTGGTCTAGTGGGAGGTGTCCTTGCTCAGGGCAGGGGGGTTGGAACTAGATGATATTTAAGGTCCTTTCCAACCCAAACCATTCTATGATTCTATGAAAAGTATTTAAACATCCTTTTTGCCACATGCTTTTTGTTAGCTTTCCCCTTTATTGAGCTATATTTCAGTTCAAATGAAATACCGCTTTCTGAAAAAAAATCAGCTTTTTTGCAACCTGTACTTCAGCATACATTTTCAGTCACTTTGTTTCATTTTGTTTTGTTTTGTTTTGGCTTTTTGGTGGGTTGTTCGTGGGTTTTTTTCCTTTTCTTTTTTGCTTTTTGAAGTGACCTAGCAGCACTAGTTGCCTTAGTTTAAACAGTTTTGAATTGTGGGACCGAATGCATGGGAGCAGAGATCAAGCCTATACCTTTATGAAATGGGAAGGAAAAGCTAACGCAAGATCCCCAAGCTTTTTCCCTCTCCTGTGTATTTCCTCTGTGTGCGGTCAGTAAATTCTCTGCCCTCTCTAGACAGGACCTGAAGAATTGCCATTTTCATTTTCATTCATTTTCACATCCACACTCTCCCTTCCTCTGTGCCTAGCCCTTGCTTGTCACCATTTCAACCAAAATATTAAAACATTTTTTCTCATCACTGTCTCACAAATCTGCTATCTTGGCTGCCAGCCCAAAGCGTGTACTGACATTACATGGCAATTCTTTTTCCCACGGCTGCCTGGTTTGAGTTAGACGGTAGGCAGATTGTTGAATTTAAAGCTGTGCTGGCCCTCTTTCTCATCCTGCGTTTTTCAGGTTTCCCAGTTGCCCTGCCAAGCAAGCAGAGCTCTAGTAAACAAGAATGAGGGGGACTGCATCACTTTAGGGCACAGAGCAATTCGTCTGCAAGTGGAGCTGAATTAGACCAAGTCTTCATAGACACTAAGAGATCACCTCATGGTTATCTATGAATTTTATAGGGCACCATTGCTGGAAGAATCTCCCTTAAATGTTTTATGTGGGGTTTTTTAGGGTTTCTTTTTCACCCAAGGTTTCATGAAACAAACAAAAAAACCCCCAGCCCTGGCCCCCAAAAGTCTTCAACCATAACCAGAACATGTTTACCCATGTGTTTGCATCAAATGTCTGCTTCCTGGACTGAAAAACCTGTTTTGTTTGGTTGATGTGGGTAATTCAAACAAATTATTTCTATCTGAAAATCAAAAAATCTGCTTCATTGTTCAAGAAACCCCCACACAATTATCTCTTGGCTGACTGCCTGGACTTTAGTAAAGTCTTTGACATTATTTCCCACAACATTGTCCTGGAGAAACTGGCTGATCATGGCTTGGATGGGTATACACATCGCTGGGTAAAAGAGTGGCTGGTGACTGTGCCCAAAGAGTGGTGGTGAGTGGAGTTAAATCTGGTTGGTGGCTGGTTACAAGTGGTATTTCACAGGGCTCAGTACAGGGGCCTGTTCCCTTTAATATCTTTATCAACAAAATGGATGAGGGGATCGTGTGCACCCTCAGTAACTTTTCAGGTGACACCAAGTTGGGCAGGACCTTTAATCTTCTTGAGGGTAGGAAGGCTCTGCAGAGCAATCTGGACAGGCTGGATTGGTGGGCCGAGGCAAATTGTATGAGGTTCAAAAAGGCCAACTGCAGGGTCGTCCACTTGGGTCACAACAACCACATGCAGCGCTACAGGCCTGGGGAAGAGTGGCTGGAAAGCTGCCTAGTGGAGAAGGACTTGGGGATGTTTGTTGACAGTTGGCTGAATATGAGCCAACAGTGTGCGCAGGTAGCCAAGAAGACCAACAGCANCTGGATTGGTGGGCCGAGGCAAATTGTATGAGGTTCAAAAAGGCCAACTGCAGGGTCGTCCACTTGGGTCACAACAACCACATGCAGCGCTACAGGCCTGGGGAAGAGTGGCTGGAAAGCTGCCTAGTGGAGAAGGACTTGGGGATGTTTGTTGACAGTTGGCTGAATATGAGCCAACAGTGTGCGCAGGTAGCCAAGAAGACCAACAGCATCCTGGGCTTGTATCAGGAATAGTATGGCCAGCAGGATCAGGGAAGCGATCATCCCCCTGTACTTGGCACTGTTGAGGCCCTGCCTCAGATACTGTGTTCAGTTTTGGGCCCCTCACCACAAGAAGGACATTGAGATTCTGGAGCGTGTCCAGAGAAGAGCAATGAAGCTGATGAGGGGTCTGGAGCACAAGTCTTATGAGGAGCAGCCGAGGGAACTGGGGTTGTTTAGCCTGGAGAAGAGGAGGCTGAGGGGAGACCTTATCGCTCTCTACAACCAGCTGAAAGGAGATTGTAGTGAGGTGGGTGTCAGTCTCTTCTCCCAAGTAATAAGCAATAGGACAAGAAGAAGTGGCCTCAGGGGGCGTTTAGATTGGATATTAGGAACGGTTTTTTCACAGAAAGGGTTGTCAATCATTGGAATAGACTGCCCAGGGAAGTGGTGGAATTGCGATCCCTAGAGGTATTTAAAAGATGTGTAGATGTGGTGCTTAAGGACATCATTTAAGAGTGCTTTTGGCAGTGCTAGGTTGATAGTTGGACTTCATGATCTTAAAGGTCCTTTCCAACCTCAATGATTCTGTGATTCTATGATTTCAGTGTTTCATTTAAATAAAAAGAGTTTCTCTGTAGCGAAACTTTTATACGCTTGCCCAGCAGTTCTTCTATCTTTACCCAGTTGGGAGGTAATTTTCAGACCTCTGCCTGTTCCCCCTCTGCTTCTTCCTGTTATTATACTCAACTTTTAAAACTTGCCTGCTTTGCAAAATGAGCCTGCTAATTTTTCAGTGAAAGAATATGGAAATGTGGCAATTGGCTTCTGGTGAAAGTGGTTCTGACCTTGAGGAGGAGATTCTTTAATGCTGCTTACATTTCTGTATTCTGCTCTTAAAATAATGCAAAAATGTTGAAGTCTAAAACACAGTAAGCAGGCTGCCGCCTGTGATTTTCACAAATGTCAAAATTCCATTGACTCCAGTGGAAGCTACATGTAACTACAATTTTTAATATTAGGCTGCTTCTATGAAGTTTGTAAATGCAGATTCAGAAATTCAGCTTCATCCCTCAATATCAGAACCGCATGTGTCATCTGCTCTTACTAAAAACTTTTGGAATGGGCAGTGTTTTAAGTTGGAAGCAAACACAACTTTCACATGAGGATCATCAGCAACGTTAATAGATACTTCTAAGTAACAGCTGGAGTTGGCATTTCCTTCTTTCAGTTGGGTAGTGTTGCTGGTTGCCATTACTTTTTTCCTTGTATACTCTTGCAGGGCCTGTGGAAGACTGGCAGGAAAGAAATGTATACTGGTGTACTGGGTTTGTGTGTTAAGGTTTTGGTAGTGGGGGAGCTACATGGGTGCCTTCTGTGAGAATCTTACAGAAGCCTCCCCTATGTCTGAGAGAGCCAATGCCAGCCGGCTCCAAGGTGGACCTGCTGCTGGCCAAGGCCGAGCCCATCAGTGATGATGGTAGCACATCTGTGAGAACATCAAAAACAGGGAAAAAAACAACCTGTCCAACTGAGGAGGGGAGTGATAAAGTGGCCTTGGAGGGCAACGGGGAAGGCCAGGGTGGTGGACAGGGAGATGTAGCTACTGTGTGAGCAAAGTCTACTCTCTTGGTAGAGGGAAATCAATAGCATGGTCCCGTCAAGCAGTCTTTTAGGTAGTACTCAGCTGATGACCTGTGTATCTCACCATTGAATTAGCAGTAAAATTAACCATTAAACCCCATTCCAACTCGCACTTTGTTTTTTAGGACTTTGGAACCAAGGGATTCTAGTCACTCACCTGACTCTGGCTGCTGAACTGAAATGGTTCACTTTCTTCGCATCTCTTGGTAGCATTTGTCACGTCTACCAAAGTGACCACAGCCTCTATATACACTTCTGTGCCTGGTCTGAGTGTATCACTCCTCCATAATGCTCATAAATACAACTCTGCTCTTCCACTCAGTTGCCACCTCCTGCTCCGCCTGGACATGCCGAATCCCTTGTCTGCTCTGCCTTCTCCATCATTTGCTTGGCAGGGAGATACTCAGGAAGGGATGTGGAGGAAGAATATCTAGGACTGATCAAATCAGAACGACTAGGATGTTCACATACACATGTTGAAATGGTGCCACATGTAGTTGGACTGGAAGGAGAGGAAACACACCAGAGCACTTTGGAGTCTGGCAGAATTTTATAGAGTTGATCTTTCTGATGTTAATGGCTAATTCTTGGAGAGTCAGAGGTGGTAGTAGCACTCCTGAAAAGGGAATTAAGTGTGCCAGATGCCTTCAGTCTCGTCACAGGTAAAAACTCTGCTGTAACTGTGGGCAGTCTGTTTAAAAAAAATGTTAAATTAGAAAGGACTTCTATGACCACTTAGTTCAGTTTCCATTTACTATGGACACTGAAATAAAGCATAAAAACTTTCACATGGCTGATAATACTTATTATGAAAGTAGTGAGGGTGACTTTGTTCTGTAGTGCTCTACTTCAAATCTCACTTCTTTGGCAGGTAGAAACTGTAATCTAATTCCCAGTACGTATCCAGACAGCTTTTTTTAGTGTGCAGCAAAATAGTTATTTTCCTTCCATAATGTTTAAGTAACGTTTTCTTTCCTCCCTTATTTTTTTAACTGTGGGATTGGAGTAGACTCCAATGCCCTTACTATTTCTGTAACATTTTCTCTGCTCCATTTCTGTTTGAGTTGTCTTTCTTGTGCATTTGGATATAGCTGCCCACAGTGTTGCCTGAGCATGTTTCATCACTGCCTTGTATAAAGGTACCAATACTTGCCCTGAACTTTCTGCAAACATCTTAGACATGGTGCATCAGGTATTGTTACATTTTGACAATTCATGTAAAAAAGACATGAATTGGCTAGAATGCTACAAAGAAAAACCTCACACGAAAACTTGTGCTTTTCAATACTGCTACTTGAATTTCTCATGCATTTTTTAGGGACACCCACAGAAAGGTAGTTGGTGAGAGTGTGCAAAGAATGCTACCTTGACACAGACACACAACTGTAATTGGTTGTTTTTACAAAGAGTAAGATCATAATAATAAGATCAGTCTTGGTTGAATGCTTCGGCATTCAATGCAATAAAGAAAGAAACAAAATATACCTCTGTATCTTCATTGCTGGACATGCAAGGAGTACACATGAAATATGAATGTACTGCACAGCTCCCTCCTTCATCTTGTTCAAGCTGCTGCCATTACTTTGGACTTGAGTAGTGCCAAAATCTTTCCCCGAGAAGCAGCTGGGAAATACACTTCACCTAGGTCATGCTGTCTTGACTCTGACAGGTAGAGTGCTAACATATTGCTAAATAAACAATTTACAGCACTAATATATCATTCTAGGTAAGAGGGATTCTATATGGTATGCCATAGTCATGTGTATCCTTATTTTATACTGTACTTTTTGAAAAAGCATGAAATAGTTAAACAAGGTTACAAACAGTAGGGTTTGCAGTTCTTCTCTTTCCTCTTCAATGGTTTTTAAGAATGAGAGATAATCTGCAAAGCAAAGTCTGATATTATTTAGTTTGCCCAGAGTCTATTAAACTTGCAAGAAGAAATTACATTACCTACTGCTATCAAAACAGAATTTATATGGTTTTTATATCATTCAGAAAAATGTGGAAAGGGCATAGAATATTCATCCCCTCTTCTACTTGGTAGCACAGTAGGTCTATGTACTTAATGTTGTCATTTACTTATATGGTGACCAAAAAAGGTACACCTGCTTTAGTTACATGAAGGTCAATAGAACATGGTGTATGGTATTGGATCTGAAATATTTTTGAAAGTGTTGCTCCCCATGCATTATACTTTGTGCATGACATGAGATATGGGGGGAAAAAAAAAAACAAACCCAAAAAACACATGAGAGTTTTAATTTTAAACTTAGATGTCACCCGGTTTGAGAGGAACACTGTCTGTAGACATGAAACAATGAGGAAGAGAATGGTGATTTGGAAACTTTTGTTTCCAAAATTATTTATCTTATGTACTATAAAGTAAGGGATTTTCATTCTCTGTTTGGACAGTCTGTGGAGGAGTTTTCTTGCCCCCCATTTATATCATTTACTTTGCAATTCCTACAAAGGTCACTTGAGAGATTGCTCTTTTGCTTCTACAGCATTTGCTTGTGCTACAGTGAAGGAGTCATGAGAAAGAACACACTAGTATTAAAATCTGGACAGACAGTAACATTTTCAGTACTGTGAAAAGAGATTTAACTGTGTGTTTTCAGAAATGTGTGTGCCTCAGTAACAGAAGGCTAGGTATCCTGCTGAAAATTTGCCCTCCTGTTTGCAGAAGTTTGATGACTTTGCTCCCGTTTGGTATGGATCTGGTCTGTCAAGCCAGATGTCCCAATAGCTATGGGTGTCCCTATACTTTGGTTCCAGTTGATTAAAATCAACTGATTATTTTACAGTCCTCAAGAATTAGATGTATCTCCTTGTAAATCACTGGTTAAGAGAGAACTGAATCATAACTATTCCGTTTTCTACTTTTCTGTTCGGAAATGTATTTCTTTAAATCCTGAACCCCTGTAGACTCAGGTGGGTATGCTTTCTCTTAGGTGGGACTAGGACTTTACCTGAGTGATGGGAAGAGAAGGGCTTCAAATGGACAGAGCACTCTGAAACCTGAGGAGACCAGTTGGTACGTGCAGAAACAGGGCTTTTGTCCAGCGGGACTGAGATTGGAGGGAAGAAGGGTCTGACAGGATGCCAGGCACCTGGTGCAGGACAGCTGTGAAGCCCTTCCCAGGCAGGCAGAGCCCCAGCAGTGACGCTGGTGGGGCTGGATGCAGTTCTGGGGAGAAGGTCCTGGGCCATGGTGTGCACCAAGCTGAACGATGCCAGAGAGGCTGGAGGTTAAGGAAACATTTTTCCCCATGAGGACCGCTGAGCAGTTGACCTGGGGCCCTTGGAGGTGGTGCCATTGAAAGGTTTCCAGCCCTCATGAGGTAACACCTTGAGCAACCTAAACTGACACCATGGCTGACTCTGCTCCGGGCACGGCGGGGTTGCTCTGGAGAACTTCTGAAGTCCCTGTTGGCCTGAATTGTCCTGCAGTGCTAAGTGGGTTAGCTGGTCTATTCTGACAAAGACATTTCACAATCTTATAACAGTTGATCAAGCTAATGTGTTCTTAATTGCAGAAGAATTTGCCTAAAGACTGTGTGTTAAATTTAGGCAATAGAAAAGCCAGTGAATGTCACAGTTCTGGGATACTAATAAGAAAAGTAACGGGGGAGGGGAAAGCGTGTGGTGACAAAAGATATTTATTCCCATTTGATAGGGAAATTATTAGTTTACTTATCATAGCTGTTTAGATCCCTTTCTCCAAGGAATTTGTGGTATGAGATAAGAGAATACTATGAAAAAAAGATGATGATAATTGGACTGTAGTAACAAAAACATTGAGTTAAAAAGAGAGGAAAGAGCAAGGATTCTGGCACAATAAAAAATCCAGTAGCAATTCTTCTCAGGTGGCAAATAATTTTTTTGAGTGCATAATTAATAGTTTTGTCAGATTGTGAAATATTGCAAGTAGACCTCTTTCCAGATGGACTAAGACGAATGGATTCTCCAGCAGAGTATGAAACCTTATTGCTCAGTAGTTGGAGAATTTGTTGCATCTAGATTTGTTTGAGTTTCTACTTTTCTATGCTCTTCCTTCTCTTGCTTCTGCGGCTGTAGGGGAGATGGTAGCGGGAAAGAAAAGAGTGTCTCTAGTTTGAGAATTGATTGGTGTCCTTTATCAAAAAGGCATCCAAGCAGACAAAACTAAATCAGATGATCAATTGGAGAGTATCCACTGTACAAGAATGTAAAATGGGAGGACTGTGTTGTTATGTAAAAAACCATTAAGTTATGTACCAGTGCAGTTCAGAAAGAATAGCTTACTCAACATAGGATATTTTAAAATGAGTTAATATCTTTTAGCTGCAGCTCCAGTACTGGGCTAGGGGGGAGAGCAATAATTCATGATGCCAAAATGACCTGTAGTAATTGGGATGAATAGCTCATTCTAAGTTTACTATTAAATGTTTCTTCACTGATAACATGGAAAGGCATTTGAAAAATGCTTAGGATTCAAGTTAAGAGAGAAATAACTGAAATATGGTAGTGACCGCTGCTGAGGTGGAAATGCACCCTTTTAAGACTAAACATGCCTCAGGAACGCCAGCTATCCAACTTCTTAATTTTGGACTCATGTTCTGACAGAGCAGTGGCAACGTAGCAAGGTTATTTGATGTTCCTCTGGCCAAAAAAAAGAGAGCAAATTAAAACAGCTGATGGCAGGTGAAACATGGTGATTTTGAAAACCTCTGTCAATAAAGAAAAAACAGTTGCATTTCTGTCATTAGTTTTGGAATTTTTAAGAACATGTGGGCCTCCCAGTTTCCTAATAAAGGCAATGTCATGCTAGTGAGAAGAAAAGGACTATACATGTGAACTTGCACAGCTGAGAAAGCTATACTAGAGCTGCATACTTTTGCCTTATGCAGAAGCTTTGAATTCTTTTTAACCAAATTTGTTTGTGCATGCCTGCTGAACATTATTTTCTCCTCCCTCTTCTCCCTTGTCCTTTCCCTCCCATTTTCAGTTTTGAAAAAGCTTGAACTGAGTGTAAGTCAATGTTCCAGACCCCTTAAAATCAGAAATTTTTCTCTTTAGACTAAAAATACAGTTTAAGCCTGTTTCTATTGAAGGTTTACACCAAAAAGTCTTGTCAAAAGGCATACTTTTTTTTTGGTCCCAATCCATGTTTAAGCTTTACAGTCAGGGTCAGCCTCTAATTTTTGATTATTACTTTTGTTTGGCCTAGCTTGTCTCCAGATCTCTTTGAGTGATAACAACATTTTTAAATAACATCATTTGGTAAAAAAATCTCAAACAGAAATTAAAAGATTATTTATCTACATGCTGTATTTTTGAGTTCTGTCTGCCCTCCATTGGGTAGAATAGCATAGTTACACATTTAGATGTGTTCCAAACTTCATTCATGGGCCTTTCCAGACATCCCTGTCTATTAAATGATGGCTAAAATCTGGAGGAAATGCCACAGGCAGAACAGTCAGAACTCAGAAAAAATGGATTTGCTTTAGGTTACATTTTTTATACACCAGGCTTTCACAGAATGAGTTCTAGGACCTAATTTAGTCAGAGAGATTAACCAGGAAATAGTCTAACTAGGCAGCTTCATTAATGGGCTTCTGATATGTTTGGTCAACTAAAAATTATTCTTTCAATTATATCTAAAGAAATAAAATCAGATTTTACAATAGTCAACAGATGTGGACCACAAGGAGATGAAATAAGTTCAAGTTACCTCTGTGATGCAAGGATTCTGTTTTGCTCAGATTCGGACACTGTGTAGGACACCAGACAAGTGACCTTCACTGATGTCAGCTGCTCCCAAGGCTCCAGAGAGGAGCAGAGTCTTGGCTCTCCTAATTGACACAGAAGTGATCATTATAAATGTCTTTTAGGATCTTTTGCAGAACTAAGTTTAGGAAATCCTATGGACCAATTCCTGCTTTGAACCAGGCAATTTGGTTTGGAAATAGCATATATCTGGATTAACCAGAGAAGTTCGGGAGACTAGGATTCTGAGATATTAGTTTGTCACCAGGTCTCACTGAGAATAGGGATGAAAAAATTTTATACCAGCTATTATTCCTGAAATTAAATATTAAAAATGTCAGTCTGAAGATGACAAAACCTCTCATGCTGTAATCTTTGATGAAAATGAAGTATTATGAAGTTCCCAATGAAATTCTGAATTCAATGAAATTTTACTGAATAAAAACTTTCTTTTAATTTTCAGAAACTAAACTGAAACAGATTAACAGATTAATTCCTCCTGGGGCACAATTATCCATAAATGGATTTAGTTTAGGAACATAAGAGGGAAATATAACAGATATGTCAGTGTCATGAATATGGAGCTATGCTTCACTCTCAACATGTGTCTTGGAGAGAGGGTAATCCATGTTGCCTTTTCTCCTGTGGAGGTCTGGTATGTAGGAGAGACCAGAGAATTAAATAGCAGTTCAGAAGAGACAATGAGATTACTTGCAAGTTCAGTCTTTATTAAACTTATTTAATGTAAACTAAGCAAAATGTCATAGTTGGACAAAAAAGGGGATGTTGCCAAGCTGTGGGGTCTAAGAAGAATAAGGATTATGGGATTTATTCTTTCCAGAGGAACTAGTAATGAAAAACTGGAGCATCTGGTTATTGCAGCGTTTACTGGAAAAGGAACAATCCAGTTACTAGGAATGGAGCATCTCGTTAGTGGAGTGCATATTGCAGTATGAGTTGTAACAATGAGCACATAGTTTGAAAAAGAACTGGAATGGCTCTGTATGACAAGGAGAAAAAGAAAATATTCAGTTACATCTGGCTCAGCATATTCCACCTCCTGGAAAATATGCAGTCTAGTTTTCAAAGGACCCTAAACACATTTGAGCATCTTAGATACTTCAATGTACACTCAGGTTTTCAATTGTGAAATGAAACAGCAAAAACTGGGCATGAAATTTGGAAAGCAACTTCAAATTTCTGGGCTAAAAATCATGCATTTACCTTCCTATGTGTATATACACAAACGTTGTAGAGCTGACTTATTCTTCTGTTTTTCATCTGTGACAATGAAAATCAGGCATGTATTAATTATAGCTGCCACATGGGTACTGGTTGGGCTATGTACATGCATGAACACCTAATTGATGTATAGGCATCAAATAATTGTACTTATAAAATGAGCATATTTTTATTTGCCTATAATTATCACTTTATTTCCGCAGTTATTGTTGGAGTAATATTTTTATAATACCACACATATTGTATAAACCTGTCCGTATTTCTACTCTTCTTACAAGGATATTTAATGGACTATGTTTTGAACAATTACTTTTAATAAAAAGACATGCTTTATGTCTATAAGAGCAGATAAACCAAACCTGATTCTGTTTTGGAAAACTTCAAAAATATTACAAATCTTGGAAGAAAATCAATGAATGCCTAACCATACTTAAAATACCTGTAGAGG
>VZSF01004105.1:247590-322364 GCA_013398295.1 Chionis minor | reverse complement strand
TAGATGGAAATTATTTATCAAACAAGTCCCTATTGCTTATTTGTATATATATATGTATATTCACTTTCTGCTCTTGCTGTGGTTTAATCACAGCTGGCAACTAAGCACTAAACAGCTGCTTGCTCACCACCACATGCAGCAGGATGGGGGGTAAGAAAATTGGAATGGTAAAAGTAAGAAAACGCATGGATTGATATAGGAACAATTTCATAATTGAAAAAATATTATAACAATTAATATTAATTATTATTTATTATTATTAATAATAATCATATTCTTCTTCTCCTTCTTCTTCTTCTCCGTAGTTTTATTGCTCAGCATGACGTCCTGTGTTATGGAATATCCTTTTGGACAGTTGGGGTCAGCTGTCTTGGCTGTATCTCCTCCCAACTTTTTGTGCATCCCCAGCCTAGTCACTGGTGGGGCAGTGTGAGGAGCAGAAGAGGCCTTCACACTGTGTAAGCACTGCTCAGCAGTAATGAAAACATCCCTATATTATCAACACTGCTTCCAGCACAAATCGAAAACATAGCCCCATGATAGCTACTATGGAGAAAATTAACTCTACCCCAGCCAAAGCCAGAACAACTACTCATAAATCTATTTCCCATCAGTGTGTTGGATCTGTTATATTAACCAGAATGAAAATCCTGCCAAATCCTTTCCTAAACAGACCCAATCAATTTAACAAGTCAACCTCCTGACTCAAACCTAAATAATCTCCCTTACAACTCCATAAAAACAAATATCGATTAGAACAGGTATCACCAGTTGATCTTGATTTTTTTCCTTCTTGAAAAAAATACTTCTTTAGCATCAAATTGCAAAAAGCCTGTTTGTAAGGGTCATCTGCAATCATGGCTTAAAGGAGAGTCCACTGAAGTCAGCAGACTTACGGCATGTCCTTTCCTTCAATTTTTTATAGAGCTGCAAAGGGGAAAAACATTGAGGTCTGGTTTTATGCATGTGGTCAAATTAGGTATTTTTGAAGATAGGAATGAGTCTGGGAATTGTGCCTTATTGTGCACTGGCTAATTTTTACCACTGTGCCATGAAGATATGTCCAATGCAGATCCTGCTTCTTCAGCTCAGCATTGCTCAGGTGTTCTGTTAAAGTCAAGGCAAACCATGCCCACCGATAGCCACTGGGACCTGAACTGTGTATCAGATACCTCAGAATAGCCATACTGATAGAGGAAGAACACCAATTTATTTTTTAATAAACTTAATATTCTAGTTCTAATCTCTGAGAAACTTCAGCAAACAGAGAAATATCAGTATTTCTCATGGAACTAAGCACGCTGAATTCCTATTTGCAGCATGTTAGTATTTAGAATTCTAATTCATATTAAATGCAGTGTGAATTAGAAATTGAAATACTAAAATCTAAAATTAAAATTCAGGCTTATGTGTTTTGACTCTATTTTTAGTGTCCCAGGAAAAATGCTATAGTTAAATTTTTTTGGTGTTTAAATAATCAATATATAAGTATACTTTTGTTCTTCTACTGTCATTGTAAATCCCCCCCCCCTTTTTTTTTCATATAAAGAAATGTTTCAATACTTCTACTGTCCATGTTTAAATTTTTGAATAAATAGTAGGAACTGGAAATTTCAGAAGCAGCCAAAAAAGACCTCCAGAGTGTTTCCTGTAACCAGCTCTGCTGCTTAAATGGCTCTATGGCAATTCTCCTGGAAATGGGATTAGCATAAAAAAATACTATAAAATCTGTTTTTATGTTCCAACTTTTTTTATAGAAAGTAAATCTTACTTTATGAATCTATTGAAGTCACTAGGAAGATGAACTGGCACCAGAAGTACAGCTAAAGAAGGAAGATTAAAATTGAGATGAAAGTTTGTTTGAACTTTAGATGGCTTTGCTATGACCACATCTACTTCTTGCATAGTAGTTTAGGAAAAGTTCATCTTTGTGTAGCTAAATGATCGACACAGATGTCTGTTCCTTCTACTCACGCTGCAGAGGGAAATGCACTAATTACATAAGACAAGATTACTCACAGGACTGAGTAGCTTTTAGTCCATGAGCCATATAAAATCTATCGAAGCAGTTCTTAAAATCTGCAAGCTGTTCCCTACTTTCCTCAGAGATGTGCGGTACTGGGGTGGGTTATATTTTATGTTGCCTGCACATTTGTTCTGTTGACTGAACTTCACATACATACAGACCTGATGTACCAGGAAGACAAATGATGTGTTTGGAATACTTGCATGCTGGTGGCAAAGGGAGTTCATGTCCATTATGTGGCTACAAGAGTAACCTGTTCTTTGAGAGCCTGGGGGTACCTCCACGATTATTTTACCTAGATTAGTGGAAAGTTGGCTTCCATTTTTCTCTTATAAGAGGTTTTCTCTATGTGAATTGCTGAATTTTTAGAGATATTGGCTCTTGTTTTTCCCAGGGGCTTCAACTGGACCTTGGATGCCCAACAGCCTTGCAAAGTACAACTTCAACATCTCCGGGTATTATCAAAATTCCCATGAAGTTAATCGGATCTCAGAGGGAGCTGCAATCAGCCTTTGAAAAGCTTGTCTTTCCATGGCAATGGTTTTGGTGTTGAGGTGTTTTGCTCCTGCAAATAGATTCATGAAAATGATTCTTAACTTCAACAGGGCTGCTGTTTGAAGTGAGGATTGCTCAGGCATGTAAAGCTTCTCAGAACCAAATCCTTGGTCACCATTAAATAAGTATCTCTTTATTCTGTTCTATGGACCACAGGAGTTCAGCATCAGCAAAGAAATCTCCCACAAGGGTATGTTCCCCTCATTCCTTCAAACAATTTAGGTTAAATTGTACTCCTTATCTCAAATAACAGTGACTGTTTACAGTTCAAATGTGATTTCTTGCTAGCAGTATGGCTGCCCAGCAGTTCAAGAAAAAAAAACCTGAAAAGTTTGTGAAGGAGGGTTTAACAATTGTATTTTGTGAAGGTTACAGAAAAAACAGGTGAATATGGCACTTTACACATCTCCCATTTCTCATGCCCCTGCTGACAGCACTTTGTAACATAGGCAGCTGTGGAGAGCTTTACCTATTGCTCATTACAGAACTAAGAATTTTGAAGTTTGATTCACTGCTTAGCTTCCTGTGTGTAGAGAAACATGAGGGTTGCTCCTCTGCTTTGTTGCAAAAGTGTAGATCAATTATTTGAGATATCTTAGTTAACTAACTACTCTACAGCTCTTCAGTCTCTTTAAAATTAATACACAAACACTTGCAGAAAGCGATCCATGTACCTCTAGCACTTGCAGAAGGAGTCTAAGGAAAATTAGGATCTTATTTGAAGGGTTTTTTTATTGAGGTGATTGTACTTATGTGGGCTGAATCCGTCTAGATCCATAGATGAACAGAGGCCCAACTTCCAGGTACCAGGTTCCCAGAGTAGGAATGGCAGCCTTAAATTATTAACCTTATTTTCCTGTGCAGTACAAGGAAAATTAACAGCCTCAAAATGTGCTTTGTGACTACCAAACCAGTTTTCCTCTGGGCTTCATGCTTCAGGAAAGGAATAACTAAGTCACCAGATAGGAAATGTCACAGAGAGTGAGCTACATGTGAAAATCCACTCCTTTCCAATTCTTCAGATTCACCAACAGCCTTGAATTAAATACCTATGTGAGACGGGGATTTGCAGTTCAGAGCTGTCTCATCGATAATTCTCTGCATTTTGCTGAGTGACAAACAACTTGTTGAAAGGACTTAATCTTCAAAATTCAAGCAGCTTAAACTGGTCACTCTGACTGAGCATATTACCTATGTGAGGGCCTTAGAAGAAGGTTTTCCACCTGGAAAGAGGTCAGGCTGTTCAGTTCAGTAGGCAACCTATAACAGATGAGGAAAAAACTCAACTGACTGGCTTAGCTGGCAATGGACTCATAATTCAGCCAAAGAGGAGGAAAACAAATCAGGGATGGCTTCTGAGTGCTATTATCCTGTTTGGAGAACTATATCATCAATTGAAATATGTGTTTTATCATTCTGAAAAAGGTGTTTCTCCTCACGTGTTCCCCAAAAGAAATGGTCAGAAAGGAGTTTTCCTGGCCTTTAAAACAATTTTGAGGGGTTGTGTTTTTTTTTTTTTTTAATTTAAAGTATTAATTTACTGTATTAATTTGGGGGTTGGACTAGATGACCTTTAAAGATCCCTCCCTACCCAAACCATTCTATGATTCTGTGATTTGGAAAACTGATTTAAGTCATATAGAAATGAGTCTAAGTCATGCCAGTGCTATAAAACAGGTTTAATTTTATATCTGTCAGTCTAGATTTTGTTCCCCTTAAGGCAACTTTCCTTATAAGCTTGATTCATATTTCCCAGGCTTTAGGAGCAGTAGGGAAGGAAACATGCTTAGATTTTTCATAGCTCATTGGTTTTTACATTTTAACACTATTTTCATGACTTAGGTGTGATCCAAGGCAAGTTTTATACGTGTTGTGTGTATAGATGAGTACTTATCTATTTATTCTCAAATTCTGATCATTGAAGCTTGTAGCTGACGAGTCAGGGAAGTTCCAGAGAACTTGCATGGGATTTTAAACAAGCAAGTCACTAATGGAAAAGATTATGGAACATTAAGTTACTGGGGGAAAATAGAAAAACAAGGGCAGGGGGGTTTTCTGCCTGTCTGGATAGTCTTGTTTTCTCTTTTTAAACTTAGTCATTATACTCTGTAACTGCAAGTACTAAAAAAAAAAAAAAAAAAANAAAAAAAAAAAAAAAAAAAAAAAAAAAAAAAAGTCAGGCGTGCCACCCTTGCCCCCCAAAGAAGGATCAGCTGTAAATCCTAACAGACTTTGATCCAACTAGATCTTACAAACTTTTGATGATGATGCTTCCATGACATCCCTGGGCAAATTAGGTGTCCTTCCTGTGTTGAAGAATATGTGTCTCAAAGTTGAGAAATATAAGATGCAATTTTCCCAGATAATATCACTGATATATCTTGTCTTCTGAGAAATCATATTGGTCCTCCCCTGGAGTACCGTGTCCATCTCTGGAGCTCCCAACATAAAAAGGACATGGAACTGTTGGAGTGAGTCCAGAAGAGGACCACAAAGATCATCAGGGGCTGGAGAACCTCTCCTATGAAGCCAGGTTGAGACAGCGGTGGTTGTTTAGCCTGTAGAAGAGAAGGCTCTGGGGAGACCTCCTAGCAGCCTTCCAGTACTTAAAGGGGGCCTACTGGAAAGATGGGGAGGGACTCTTGACCAGGGAGTGTAGCCACAGGATGACGGGTAACAGTTTTAAACTGGAACAGGGTAGACTTAGGTTAGATATTAGGAAGAAATTCTTTCCTGTGAGGACGGTGAGACACTAGCAGAAGTTGCTCAGGGAAGTTTGGGATGCCCCATCCCTGGAGGTATTGAAGACCAGGTTGGATGAGGTTTTGAGTAACCTGGTCTAGTGGAAGGAACCTTGCCCATGGCAGAGTCACTGGAACTACATTATCTTTAAGGTCCCTTCCAACGCAAACCATTCCATACTTCTATGGTAGTACTACTACAGAAAGGTAACACTGAAGAATTCTATTTAAAATGCTGCCTTTTTGGAAGTACTGAGATATCATCTTTCACACAGAACACAGAACAAGAGCAGCTCTCTTTCTTAAGATCTGTGCTGAAGAATCTTTTCTGAATGTTAAATTACATGAAATTGACCCTAGTGCAGAAGGCTGAAAGGCCAAGTTCACCATGCCAGAAGTTGCATTTATATTGTATTGTCCTGCCTTCTTCTAGTGCAATTGAATTTATGGAAATCTGATGCCCTCAGAATTGGAAGGATAATACCTCCCCGACTCCCTCTTTAACTTGGAAATATTGTGCTCTGGCTCCTACAATTTTAATTAACCTTTTGATTAATAATAAATAATAAGCAAAATAAATATCTTTATCCTATAGAATGGCCTGTATCCTAAACTTCCACTCTGAAGAATTTATTTTGACTGCCAAATTAGCCTGATGAGAGAAATCAGATTGATCTATGCCTCAGTTTCCATTTTAACCCTCACAAATCTTCAGGCTATCTTGTTACATACAAGCTAGCACACCACTCATACTTTAGCTCCAAATTGATGTGAGAAAGAGAAGTGTAAATCATTACTGGAGCATTTTTGTTTTGGTTTTGTTTGTTTGTGAGTTTGTTCCTCCCAAACAATCATAGTGGTCCCTGCTTGATTAACATGATTTCTTTGTTTTCATGTACGTCTTAATTGTTAAACTCTTGGATGGAGCATTCCAGCTCTGTAGTCAGAAGACAACACAGAAAAATGGAGCCTCCAATGTCCTGTTTTCAATCTCAGTCCTCCTGGAATATCTCTTATATCCCAGGATGGGCAATCTAACACTTCCTTCAATTCTGGTCCTGGCACTGCAAAGGGGTCAAACAGATTGTTTTATTTCCCATGGCCACCAATGCTGAAACTAGGACCAAATATGATGCTGAATCCTTACTATTCAGTTCCTGCAATTTGTAAACCCAGAGATTTTTTAACTGAATTAGAATTGTCCATACTTCCTTCTACTGGGTGAAACATAGCACTGTAAGTGGCTTTACTGAATTCAAAGTACTGAGTTAGGCAATGAAATTCAGAATTCCAGTGTTTAACTGGAAGATATGTTGTCAAAATTTGTTCAAACAAATTACAAGGTATATGTGACAAATGTTAATATATCCACTTAATACATCCAGATGAGTAAATGAAAGTATTGATAAATTAAGATCAGCTTTGACTGTAATAGCTAACGTTTTGCCATATTTTCCTTTCATGATGACTTAATGTCTTCATGGTGACTTTAGGATGGCCACGTTGTGAGGGTGATCAGCTACAATTTTAGTTCGAATTTGGGTGCCTAATTTTCAAAACACATTCTAAAATAAGCCAGAAATCATGGTGTTCATCAGAACTGATGTAGCAAGTTTGTAAGAACACTTTCTATGTGAGATGGCATGGGCTGCTCAGACAATTATTGTCTGACTGAAGAACAAATAATTCATTTTTAGAATTATTGGAGAACAGGAAAACATTCATATATGTTTATTATTGAAGTCTGAATTTCATGTCAGGATTTGTATTGTCATTTGTTTTTTCTTTGATGCTAAGCTGTCAGATTTCTATTAACTCAGAGATTTAAGCATCAGTTGTTAGTCATATTTTGCCTACCAAAAAGCTCAACTTTTCCCTGACTTTCTGCAACACTATCTTTCTAGTCAAAGCAACAGGAACAAGATTTACTTCTTTGAAAGAATCTTTTTGTAAGGCGTCACACAGAAGACAAACTTTGATCCACAGAACTCATTTAAGGCAGGACTGAGTTTAAACCTTTCAATTTTTTGGTCTAATAGTTACTCCTATTTGCAATTAAGTTGCATGTCAGAAATGAAACATTACTTTGAAGATGAGAAGTTGGATTACTGATAGTTGGCTTGCTGTGCTTACCCTGTTCCTAGAGCATTGACATTTAAGCTAGTTTTATTTCTTGACTTGCTCTAGCGTTTTTCAAAATCAGAAAAACAATGTAATGGATTGTACTTCTGCTGAGCTGTTCAGCTATGGCTGCTTTCCTGGCTGCTGTAAAGATTCAACAAGGTTTAAATTCACAAAAGATTCAGGGGAATTTTCTTAACATTTATTAGTTTTCTTGGCCATTCTTTACTAAGGGAATTTATCTTTAAAGGAAGCATACAATTTTAGGGTTTTTTTCTGTTCTTCTCTGTATCTGACTGATACTGTTGAATCTTCACTAACGTAAAAGGAACTCAGCTCATCTAAACCATCAGAAGAGCTGACCTGAACACCAGCGACTGGTTATTTTTAGCATATCTCTTAAACACTAAATTGTGTGAAGTGAAAGTGGGATAATGAATCCCTTTTTATTGCTTATATGCTGGATTGCTGCAGCAATGCAAAAAGCAAGAGCTACCCTTCTGTTAGAGGTCAGAGGAATATTATATATCCTGTACAGAATAATTGTAAACATATTAAAATTATTAGACCATCTTGTAAAAAAGTAGAATGTTTCCCGTCCTGTGTTTACAAAACAATGTGTGTTTGCACTGTGTGAGCATAAAGTACTGTAAGCCAAGAGGTTGAGTTATAGCTATTTCTATGCTCTATTCCTGAAATATCTGGACTTTCCCTCTTCTCAGGGTCTTTCTCTGCTGTATGAGTTGGGCCTCTCCTCTCATTAAGCACTTTTTCTGACTGAACATAAAGTTATAAAGGTGCTTCTTCATATGTAAGCTACTACATAGGAGCACCACTCCTTTCTGTGCCTGGAGTTACACCACTGGACATCAGTGAAGCTTGTGGCTATTCTTGCCGGGGGAAGCAAGAGGACAGTCAAGGTCACTAGTAACCATGTTTTACTTGCTGAAGAGAATATGGTTTTTCGATGGTCTATACTGTGTGCTATGAATGTTTGGCTTTTGGGTAAGATCAGGAACCTTTCATACAAATGAAGTGTTAGGAAGAAAAATGAAGAAACTTGGTGGTTAACATTGATACATCCACTCCCCACCCGATGACACAGGCTATAAATTTGTATGTATACACACATAAAAATGGAATGAAATATCTACTAAACTAGTAAAGCTATCTTAACTTATCTGATAGTATCTTTATACTATCTTTCTCAGGAAATAAAAGCTTGGCTTTGGGACCACATGGGTGTTATCAGCAGGGTGGGTTGGAGATTTGCCTTCCATCATTATATAGCGGCTAATGGAGCATAAGTATTAATCTTCTGTGTAGGAGTGTTTGATATCTATTTATCCTGAGAGATGTGTTAGTTGGATGTGACATTGCAGATATTTCTCAACAGAAGAGGCAAAAAGATTCTCTTAAAACTCAGATCAGACAACAGAGACACTGATGTATTTACCTAGTGCATCAGCCATCTTTTCCAGTAACATAACTATACTGTAAAACTGAAATTTTCCTTACAAAACTCTTGTTTTTGTTTTTGTCCCACACTTTGTTATCACAGGGTCCTAGGACAATTCAGACTGGCAGAGACCTCCAATACAGCCCCCTGCAACAGCAGGTTCAGCTGAGGGGTCAGACCAGTTTACCCAAGGCTTTATCCAATAGGGACTTGAAATTGTTCAGGGATGGAGGTGGGAGTCTCTGATAAACCTGCTTATTTGGCTGAGTATGGGGATGGCTCAGTCTTGCCCTTGGAGGATGCTGCATTTAAACCCCTGCCAGCTCTCCTGAGCTCCGTGTCCCTTCAGAGCTGCCTCCCTGTTATAGTTTGAGAAAACCCATAACAATTTATTGTTGCTTAGACAATTATTCTCTCACCCAATGACCCCTCCCCACCCAGGAAGGGGAATCGGGAAGAAAACAAGAAAACCCAGGGGTTCAAAGACAGACAGATTTCATAGGATAGAACTGGATAACTAACAGTACTAACACAAAGGAACCCATATTGATCCCGATACCCCAATATACAATACAAGGATTATACTCAGCCAACTCTATCAGTGGGAAGCCGTGCGCTCCCAGCAGGGGACAGTAAATGTCGGACACTGCAAGCACTACGGCTTCAGGAAGAAGGGAAGGGCTCAGGGATCCGGCACCGGGGCAAGAAGTCCTCTGGATCACCATCATGAAGGGAGAGCCATCAAGGGAAAGAGCATGAGCAGGGGGAGAGCCCCCTCGCAGCAGACTTTCTAATTTATATTGAATGTGATGTTCATGGCATGAAATAATCCTGTTGGCCAGCTTCGGTCAAGTGCCTGAGTCTCACTCCTCCTCATCCCTGCACCTGGCGAGCTCGAAAACACTGAGACCTTGAAACCCACACACCATGGCTGGCTATACAGTAAATATCTTCACTAACTCAGACACCAGAGTCTTACACAAATACAGCTTTCCCAAGCATTAGGAAAGAAATTAGTCCTCTGTCGCTCACACCAGGACACTCCCCTAGTATCCCACCTACTAATTCCCTGAGCAAGCCAAAATCTTTCCTGGTTCTTTGCTATTTGCTTTTCTTTAGACTTCCTTACACGAGAATTCAACTTTGCTTCAATCTCTTCAGAACTTTGATAATGTCATTCTGCTCCTGGTCAATATTTATCACATGTTTGTGTTAAGCAAACACATACATGCATGTACAAAGTATGGCTTTCCCTCCCAGTCGAGCTCTCAGCCTCCCCAGGTAAGTGTCAAGAGATCTGTATAGTGGGATCATTATCTGACATTTTCCCTGTGGATAGTAGGACCTATGAGCCAAGCAAATCCCTCTCAAATGTTTTTTTTCTTTTTTTTTTTTTTTAAAAATTAATGAGTGCTTCATTTGTAAACTTGAGCAACCTCTTTCTCAACATTTGTTAGAGATGCAGAACTTCCTTTCATTAGCAGAGTCCTCTTCCCAGTGTTTGAAAGTGGTCTATGTTCTTGTTGTCACTGCTCTCCTCCATTTCTCAGGCAGCAGCTCCCTGTAATAAAAGGATAGCACCCAGTTTGCATATTCTACCAGTGGGAAAAAAATCTACATAAAAATGCATAAATATATGATAAATGAAACAAATCTTAAATAATATATAGAGCGACTAAAAAACCTGCTTGTTGGGAATTTTTCGCTTAGGCAAATAATGCATGTTTTAGAACTTTCAGTGACTTGGCATTTTTTCCCTGAGACAGCTATGGGGACTAAACACAAAATATTACTTTTGAATGACATTCAGAAATGACACAAACTGAAAATGCAAAAAGGGGATTTTTTTCATGGAAACTGACATTGTCTCTAACTTGCTTAACTGAAATTGTGAATTATCATAGAACTGTGGAATGGTTTGCGTTGGAAGGGACCTTAAAGATCATAGTGCTATTTACAAATTCTTTAACTCTTTTTGTTTTGCTTTTTGTGACATACTGTCATGATTGTAAATAAACTCTCATTCTGAAATGGTATCTGAGCATCTCTTAGCTGTTGGCAGATTCCTCACAGCAACCTTACAAGAAATTAAATGGTTCAATTTCCATACCCCAGACTTGGAAGCTAAGGGTTGGACATGATGAGTAGTCCACATGAGGATCTTGATTCAGCTGGGGAAGACAGAAAGCTGTCTCCCATATGCTTTTATGTACTAACCATGAGTAATAAACCATCAAAAAAGAGGTTAACTATGATATTGGTTGTTTTATTAATCTGATTAGGAATATCATATTTTGTTTCTGTTAGCAACCTTAGCATGTACAGCATCATGGAATGTTGCCTTTGTTTTGAATTACTAAAAATTAGAATCCTAATTGTACTTCCTGCTAATAAGTTTTGTAGTTTCTGAAATACCCAAATTCTGTTTACAAAAAACAAAAGGTGAGTCTTTCTTGTGGTGTGCGTAGTTCTTTACCCTAAAATATGTTTTGGATAAGTGGAAATAAGCTTCATGTGAGCATGAAGCTCTTCTCTATTTCCACCTTTGGTTACAGACAACAGATATAGTTCAATTGTGTGTGGAAAAAATTGTTCAATTTTCTTTGCAACTGCAACAACATTCTTTGAATATGTCTGGGTTGCTCTTCAGGCAAAGCCTCTCGGGGGGGATTTTAGTCTTATGAACTGACACAGACCTATTAATCAGGAAGATGTTACAAATATCCTCAGAAAGAAACCCTTTTGCAGCACCTGAATTAAATTAGAATGGTCCTGCAAATCCAGGGGATTGTTCTTCATCATTCTATACTGGCAGGAAGATCTGGTAACATCTTCAGACAGAGCTATAGGGGCAATTGTTGTGTATGTACAAACCCTCTTGATTCTGCTGAGACCTATGTTTGACCATTCTTAGAAGTCTGGGTTTTTTTCTTGGACATAGATATTGGTCGACGTGAGACATACCCTTTGCTGAAATTCAAGAAAAATCTAAAATTATTCCTAAAAAGAAAATTCTGCTTCTGACTTAATTCCAGCACCTTTTCCAGTTTCCTTCATTGTGTTTCCTGCAGAATCCACTTCCACCACCCTTACTTTTAAGGACTCTAAACATTCTGAGGATACTTGCTGCAAAAAGCTCATCAGGAGAGTAATTAACTCTCCTGATCACCTCAACCTGTCTTAGCAATGGGGAAAAGGGTCATTGCTACTAATTATGACACCATAAATAGTATTCTTCATTAATTGCCTGCATTTTGGTGACCTCATAATGGCCATCGTCTGCTTCTTTAGGGACAATAGCACTGGCAGCACAGTGAAGAAAGTGATGATGAGGTTTCTGCTCGTGTTCATACCAGCTTGGTACGTGCTGAGCCAAGCAGAGTTTGTGAGTGTGACTAGCATTTGAAAGATGCAGCACGTGGAAAGCCCATGACCCTTGACTTTCTGTCTAACAGAAGATTTAGTGCGGCTGCCTTGGCTGTTTATACCAGAAGAAAATGATTATGGAAAACAAGCAAGCAAACAAATCAGTAACTTCCAATGCTGCAGTGTTTTAGTGGAAAATAACATGTTAAATGCAAGATTTTATTTTCTCAGCAAGGATAAGATTTTACTCTGTGCCATCACTGGCTACCTGGTGAAAATAAAAGGAATGGATGAAACTTCTGCATAATCAGAGATGTGAACTGTCAAGTTTGTGATCGAGGGGTTTAGAGAGCTCCATCTTCCAGCAGGCAGGGTTAAAGGTGGCCATGACTGTACATGTAGCAGCATTAAAAGCTTCCCATTTCTCGGCACAGTTTCACAAGTTTTCTCTTCCACTTTTGGTCACTGGAGAGACAGTATAAAATGCCCTTTCTCCCCTTTTAAGTATTTTTTTTTTCTCTGGAGAAGCATCAGGTTGATTACTATTTGGCCTACAACACACTTTCATTCCCCCGTTGTCTGGCAATGCTTGTTTAACATTTTAGTTTGTTTGGTGTCAGTTTTTGTTGGGATGAGGATCTCTGTAGCTTCTCACATTGACGGCAGCCAGGATCATGCATTTCTTCAACTTTATTAGAAGGCTATGAGATTTTTCTTACATTTTTCCTGCTTAGTTTACGTCCCTCTGAGATTTGCTTACAAAGGCAGTTTCAGAAAGCTAAACAAAACAAAAACCCACCAACACTTAGCCAAAACCAAAATAAACAATTTTTCTGCTTGGGCAGTGCATGTAAGCCCCCTTTCTTTCCAAAAGATTTATGTTTGCCATTTTGACTTTAGTACTGTTTATTGCAGTAACATCATAGCCGTAACAGCAAGAGGACCCCATTAGTTTTGTGTGCTCATTGCACTACGTTTTAGAACAGTACAAGGAGCAGATCACCTTCTACGTCCTTTCTGGAGCTGGAACTAGCTGCTTTTGCAGTGACGGGGTGCCCAGGTGAGGCCAGGGAAATGCTGAAAGAAGCACTTTCAGGGTACTTGGGTCAGAAAAAAAATCTTACTGTAGCTTTTTGTAACTCTTCTTTTTTGTAGCTGTTGAAACTTTTTTAGCACATTACAAAGGAAGCAGAAATTATTGGTGGCTCTAAAATACCAAGGTCAAGAGGTGCAACAAGACTACCTTTTTAGAGTTCAAATTATGAGGTTGTTTACTGCACTTCAGATCCAGGCCATGGTGATTGTTCTCCTGCGGTTTCATATCAAGCAGCGGGCATTTGTGGCCTGCAGGTAAGAAGAACACACATCTATCCTCCAAGATGTGCATGGCTTTTTCAGGAACATTCAGGGAAACCACATCTTGGTGAGGGCTGGAGGAGCTGCCCCATCCTGCAGCTTCTGCCTGAGTTCAGATGCAGTGCTCAGAGACGTGCAGCATTTCTCCCCGCAGCTCAGCAGTAATGTTTTCTGTAGGGAAGCAAAATACTTTTCCCTCTGGAGGCGGAAACACCTCCAGCAGGATGGCAGGGAGCCAGACCACAGTGTCACAGCCAGTTCTGCAGTCTAAAAGCACCTTCAGGTGTATCCGTGTGCTCCTAGGGCCCAAAGGTTAAGTAACAGAAACCATAAAGTTGCCTAGACAAGAGGGAAACAACATTTGTTAAATTTGAGAGAATAGCTGTTCCTGTGGACAGAAGCTGGTGTCAAGCTGCATGTAACAAATGAGAATTATGAGAAAGAGAAATGCAAATGAAACCCTCTACTGTTTTGGGTCCCTCACTACATGAAAGATATTGAGGTGCTGGAGAGAGTCCAGAGTAGGGCAATGAAGCTGCTCCAGGGTTTAGAGCACAAGTATTATGAGGAGCGGCTGAGGGAACTGGGGTTGTTTAGCCTGGAAAAAAGGAGGCTGAAGAGAGACCTTATCTCTCTCTACAACTACCTGAAAGGAGGTTGTAGCAAGGTGGAGGTCAGTCTCTTCTCCCACGTGACAAACAACAGGACAAGAGGAATTGGCCTCAAGTGGCACCAGGGGAGGTTTAGCTTGGCTATTAAGAAAAATTTCTTTCCTAAAATAGTTATAAAGCATTGTAACAGGCTGCCCAGGGAAGTGGTGGACTCACCAACCCTGGAGGTATTTAAAAGACCCGTAGACACCTGAGGACATGGTCTAGTGGTGGTTTTTGCAGCATTAGGTTGATGATTGGACTTGACAGTCTTAAAGGTCTCTTCCAACGTAGGTGATTCTATAATTCTATGATTCTATCTGCATAGGTGTAAATCAGCATCTCAGATGATTTCAAACTATTTCCAATGAGATGTCACTGTCCTAGCAAGGAGCTAAATTGTGCTTCAATTGACAAAGTATGCCCGCAGAAATGCTGGTACTTTACAGAAAAGAGAAAAGCAAAAAACTTTAGAAATGTCAGGATCTTTCACTCCAGCTATTTTTTTTTTCTCAGATGGTACCCATTGAAGAACGTGTCTTGGTATGTTTTTCCTTGGAGGAAAAATGAAGTTGCTATGGATCCACAAAACCCACTTTGACCTATAAGCAGGAGCAAAAGAGGAATATGACTTCTTGAAATGTTTCTCAAAACATCTGCCAGAAAATCACATCTTTTTAAAAATGGAAAAAATAGTAAATTCTGTGACACTACTAAAAAAGGAATAATGAGGAGTGACAAGGCAGTACATTTTAGTAGCTTTGAAAGAGAGAAATTGTTCTATCAAATCTGTTTTAACTTTACAATTTCCATATAGTGGAAGGGTGACTTATGGCAAAGATGAGAAAGAGGACATTGGCAGAAAAGCCAAGGACAACTAAGAGCTTAGACCCGCTCTTAAAAAGCCTTCTTATGGTTGCAAGAGTGACTTTCTACAAATGACATAGGGAGCTCCAGATTTATGCTCTCCCACTGGCTACCATGAAAAATTTGCTTCTGTTTTACAGGTCAAAGGCTGTCTTGCCAGCTCTGAAAATCCAACAGAGAATTGAGATGTTCTCTGTTGTCTGTTGCTAAAGTTATATGTCCTCCTGTTAGTGCACACTGGGCAATTATGTTTATGATGTGTCAAAACTGAATCCGGCTTCCTGATCCCTCTCTGTTGAATACTTTGAATATTTGTAACATAAGAGTTTTTGTTAGAAATGTTCTTATGACTGACACATACCACTTGCATTCTGGATTTCCTAGTGAGATATTTGTCTTTATACCTTTACCTAACAGGCAAACTCCATGCTCTTATTTTGTGCAACACAGGTTATTCCTGCATGGAAAAAAGTCCTTGAATACAGAAGAGAGCCGGAAGGAATTACATGAGTTTCTAAGTTACCGCAATCACAAATCTAGTGCAGAATCTACAGGGTTGGAAGATGTCCTCAAAGACTTAAGTACTGTCCGTCATGAGAACAGAGTCAGAAAAAAACCCTCAAAACTTAATTGTGCCAGATGTACATTTACCAGTACTTGCACCTATTAAGTGACTCATGCTCTTTAACTCTTCTAACATTTCTTTATGGGCCTCGCACTCCAGCTGAACTGTTTCATGAGTATCCAGATGGCGTCATCCTCATGTACCTTCACTTAAAAGATAGTCTACTTATGAAGCAAAAATAGTCTGAAATGTTCTTGGGTAGATATTGTCAACATCTCTGTATGTTTTTGAGTAAAAATGAAAATTATTTCCTCCTTTATGCAAGTAGCTAATAAGGAAGAAAATAATACAAATGTAAAAGAAGTTAGTCAATGAAACAATAAATTCCTATGAGCAAAACAAAACTTGGTGCTGGATTTATAAATACTGTTGACTGCTGCAGAAGTGGCCGCTGGTCATAATGAAGTCTTTAGTATAAGGTGAGTGCTACGCATTTGCCTTTCAAGAGTCTGTACAATATGTATTCTGTTTCAAGAGTCTTCAGTGCCAAGGAGGTTCAGGTAATTCATATTTTCTATCTTAGTACATTCTTTGCCAGGTTTTAAATCACAATAGGTTTTGATTCAAAGAACTTTTAACTGCTGAACTCTGGATAACTGACCTTACGTCTTATTAAACTTAGAGGTGACTAACTAAAGCAGACTTGAAACAATGAACACTTTTACAAAACATTTTTGCCAACTTTCTTTCTGTAAAGAAAATTCATCAAGGATTTCTGTCTGTTTCTTGTTTGGTGGGTTTTTTTCTTGGCAGGAGAAGGGAAGGGAAGGTTTATTTCACTGAAGTGTAAGTTGCAGGGAAGGCCTGTTATGTCCATGCCCAGTTTCAGACGTGGGAAAGTATTCAGCACCCATCAATTCACTTTAACACTGAATGCTGTCACAGTGACTTCTTCAGGAGCTAATAGGTGCTGAACTCTCCTGAAAATCTCATCCTTAGAGACCATTTTGCTTGGCAGTGCTTGAACAGAACTTGTTGTTAACATGCATGCTTCAAGTCTCCAGCTCCAAATACTGTCTTTTCAGAAGCATCACTTTGTGTGTGACTTTCCTGTAACCTCATTCACCATTCTTCACTGCGTATTTGACATCATTCATATTTCATTGTGACAAGCTCTCTAAATTCTAATATGGAATACTTATAAAAAATGTCCTTTTGTGTGATGGTTATTGAGTTTGGGAATCATCATTTAGTTACTGTAACTTAATTCATTAAAATGAATAATACATACTTTTTTTGGTAAATGACAGTGAAATATGTAGTCTTTTTCCAGGCATTAGTATTTCTCTGGTGTCAATATATCTTCTGTTACATACCACCTTTAAATTCTTTGCTATTTTCCTTGCAAATCAATCCTACCAGTCATGCTTGATTTACACTGCACAGTGCTCATTTGGCTGGGTTGCACTGGAATCTCTTTCCTCAGATTTTTCATTTTAACTTCTTTCAGAATCAAATTGTGTTTGGAAATGATTCCTTCAAAGGCACAAATAAGTTTTACTGGATGCTGCCCGACAGAGCCAAATGTAAGTGCAGAACAAACACAGGTAGTGCCCATAATGCAAAATATTTCTGTGGTTACAATGTGCATTATGATCTCTTTCTTTCCTATATCATGACCTTCATGTTGCAAGAAACATTTGGAATATTTCTCTGGTCCTGTCTGAAACCAGGGAATGCTGACTGTAGCTCTCGTCTCGGTCCACTTCTGAGCGCAAAATACCATGTTTTGTGCAGTGGGGCAGAGACTGAATACTTTTTCAGACCAATTACTTGTGCAGCAGTACTACAGTGAGGTATTCAGGTGCTCAACATCAAGTACATGAGCAATTCCATTTTCTGCCTGCATTTTACTCTGGCTTCTCTTGTGTCTTGCTAATATTTTGATACATCCTGTTGTTCGTGTTGTGCCACCTGTAGCCACAGTAGCTAATTTTCATTAATAACATTAATTTGAGAACCGTATGTCAGCAAGGCTGACTTCCCACTGCCGATCAACACCTGAGATATTAGAAATGTTGGCAAGAGAAATAAGAGTGGAAGATATTTTGAGGCAGGAAACTTTATATCATGTTTAGCTAGAAAGAAATTCAGCCAACAGTAACAATAAAAAAATTGTGGTACTGATTGAGGACTTCATGCACTACAAGTAAACTTAAATGCAGGCTTTCTCTCTTTGGAGGCTGTGTCTATCCCAGGAAGAGAAAGGGAAGCAAGAGGCTGAAGGATTGGTCTGGGATGGGCAGAAAGACAAGCTAGCAGCTCCTGCAGCTGAGGCAGGAAGGATGGACATGGTTACTGCAGCTTCCTGCAGGAAACAGGATGACGACTTTCCCTCTTCCCTAGCCATAACTGGCACCAGGCATGATTTGGACCCCGCTCTTGGCAGCTCCAAGCCCGCCTTTTGACGCAGGAGAGCATGGTAGTGAGCATATCCCTGAGTGTCCTCCTACCACCAGTGAGGGTACCGCTGCCCTGTACAGTTCCCTACCTCCATCAAAGCATATCTTGATGTGCATCACAGGAGCAATGAGTAGGCAGACACTTGCACTCTAACTGTCCGACCCCTGCTGCTGGGGTGAGGGCTGGTGCACCAAGCAGGATCTGCCTAGTGGTAAGAAATGCATCTCTGCCAGCTATTAAAAACTATTATTTTGCCCTTAATTGAAATACACAAACTGTGCAGCTAAAGCATGCCTGTGTGACTACACTGACTTGTATCAGCTCTTAGCCTTTCACAGTGTTCTTTTGGGTCTCCAGAGCTACTTTTAGAATTCCAGCTAAATCCATCAGAAACCACTCTTTGAAGTACGTCTGTATTCACAGTATATACTTTTTATTCCAGGTCCTGGACAATATAAAATTTAGCAATAAAATAGCAAAAATGTGCTCTTTATTTAAAAATGTTGTTTCTCCTTCTGTGTCTTTAACGCTGTGCATTTTCTTCCTTTCTACAGAAAGATTTCTTCTACAGAATAACCTTTGTCCAATCTGTGGCTGATACTATATAATGTCAGCTGTGAAAGATAACACAGAAAACCCCATGACTGATTCATGAAACTGTTCATGCTAAAATCATGAATATCATGCTAAAAGCAAAGCCACATGACTTGTGGAAATTGCTGTGGGAGGAAGTGAAGGATGAGGGGACCTGGAGGCCTGAACACCTTACACATACCATGACATCAATCTATAGTGTAAAAGGAGCAAAACAGGAAAATTTGCTGGCACGTTACAGTCTGTTCACCTTCCTCATTCACGCCATCCCTTGCTGTAAGGGATGCTGCTGCTTTCCTGTTCCCTCTTGGCCTTGTTTCCCCACTGTCCATCCATCGTATCTAGGGATCTGAGCTATCGACTTCTGGCAGCAGCTCATGATGGGATAGAATTTGGTGTAATGGAGAGCTGTATTTTCAGAATGTTGACTGGCAGATGACATGAATAGAGTAGGTTCAGATGTGATTTTACAGTACTTTCAAGCCCATCTAACTCTGGCTACTGCAAGACTGTCACACTACTCTTTCCATTTCCACTTTTGCTCTGCTGCTTTCCTGTGTTTAGGAAGGGAAGGCCACAAGGCAGCATGAAATTGGAAGAACGCTAATGCAGCATAACTCCTTGGGGCATGTTCCTCATCTAGCACTAGTGCAGTGGGCAGGGAGAGGTGGAAGAGGTGTCTTTTTCAATGGCCTTGTACAGAATGCCTAACGCAATTGCAAAACTGCATCCTCAGTGACTTATACTGACTTTATTCAAAGTCCCTGCCGCTGAGCAACTGCAAGGTTTGCAAAGTAATCATAAGGTACTAGCTTCTGGCGGCATAACAGCCAGAAACAGTGAAAAGATTGTGCAAAGTACGAAGCAGAGGAGTACCGGGCTTCTTGCTTCCAGGTTCACTTTCTGGTTGGATAACCTTTTTTTTCCTTTTTTGCTCCCCCCACCGCCATCATAGCTGCATGCACTCGCAAGTGCTAAAATAATTAAAGATTTAAAGAACCAAACTTGATAACCTTTGTTAGGGCTCAGGATGGAAGGAAAAAGATCTTGTCCTGCAGACAACCTTTTATAGTGACATTCAGTAAAAAAGCTACAACATTGTCACTGATGTAATGGATATAAAAGGAAACTGTCCTTTCAGTGTAAGCGCAGCAGTATTCTGAACTTACATGCTAGGAGAAATCTAAGAAGAAACTAATCAACCAGAAAATAGTTTGAAATTTGGGCCGGTACCCAGATCAAGGTGAAGGACCATGAAGGGCCACTGCTTACATGGTAAGGAAATTACTTGCATATTGTAGGAAAAATAGTGTGTGATTGTACCTGGTATAAGATACCATAAATGTGTTAAAGCAGAGATTGTACAGGCGGCTTTATTTCTGATATTTAGAGAATAACCAGCATTATTTAGTTTAACAATCTTTTCCTAACAGGTACAGGCTATGGTTGTGAGCTATAATGCTGCAGCACTGGGAGCAGCTGCTTTTCTGCTTCCCTGGAAAGGCTGCTCACAGCCGTGCTCTGGAACGTCCCACGAAGCTCCTCTCCTGGCGAGCTGTGCCTCAGCCAGCAAACTGAACAGTGTGAGGGCTCACCCTCTGCTGTTCAGGTAGCTTTTTCTCTACATCGGTGTAGTTTCATGCATGCAGCTTTGAGCGGTTATTAGGACCGCTCGCTGGCCTGTGCTAAAATACAGACTGTGCTTGACAGCGGCTTCATCCACAGCTGAAACATCTCTGTGGCCGTAGAATTGTTCCCACTACACTGTAGAACTATCCGCTGACTGAAACTATTGCCTGATGTCCCGGTTTGAGGTAAAACAGGACCAATTTTGTTCAGTAACTCTACTTTCTAACTAGGCCTCTTCTAACTGCTGAAATTAACAGCATGTTGCGCAGAAACTGCTCTTTCTCAGAGTGATAAGACCCAAGTTTATAGCTGATGCCAAGGCACGGTGTGCAGAGAGGCTCCTGCTTATAGTTATTGCTGTAACAGCCAAGGCCAGACAACTTTGTTATTTGCCCCATTGGAGGGTCGGAAGCGGAAAAGCGTAGAGGGGTCCCACCTGTGGGGAGGAGCAGACAGGACAGGTGACCCAAAACTGACCAGCAGGGTGTTCCACCCCATCTGCATCATGCTTGGTAAAAAACCTGAGAGATGAAAAGGTCAGCCCTCTTTCTCAACGGCCGGCGTCCGAGGAGGACTCTGTCCATTCGTCTGCCTTTGATCCCAACCCGTGTGTTCCTGAATCCAGATCAGGAGTCCAGTTCCTTTCTGTCACACAGCCCACAGTGTGTGCCTACAGTCCCCAGTGCCTACTGGAGATGTGATTGTCATCCTGGGAGCTTCATACGGTTTTGTATACATCTCATTATTTTCTTTTTATTATTTTATTATTGATATTTCATTAAAGTAGTTTAGTTCCTTCTAAACTCTTAAGTTTCTCTTTTTCTCTCTCTCCTGCCTCCCTTTCAAGCAGAGGGGGAGAGAGAGAATATCTGTCACTCTGCCTGTTTGGGCCAATCTGGCCCAAACCACGACACCCAAAGAGTGCAGCATGAAAGCCCAGTGGTACATAGTTTTCCATGCTACCAGTACCTTGAAATTGCCATGAGAGCTATAACAGCCAGGAGTCACCAGGAACCCTTAGTTTTTATCTCGGGAGAAAAATGAGCCCTTCAGTATCTTACACGAAGCTGAATCATTTAATTGATAATGAAGTGCCACCTATTGAATCACTAATGCTATTCCTACAGGATCTCTTTCTCCCCCTTATGCACTGATCAGGATCTGGCTCAGCTTTGGAAGTTTAGCACATGCTTAAGGACCCTTTCATGTGCAGAGATATCTTATACACTGAAAATCAAGATTCAGAAAGACAAGTTCATAGCCCTAAGTTGCATTGCTCCTAGCTATAATTTCATATCATTATGTAGAAGTGGCTTATCAATAATTCAGTTGTTCCATTAGTTTTGTGTTAAGGTGCTAATAGAGTTAACCGAGTTAATGCATGCATAATTTATCAGTCTATAAGCTAAATAGTTTAAAATGCAATATTCAGACTTACCATGATAATAGCCTACAAAATGGGCTATGATGGCTTACAAAGTGGGCTGTCTGGATTTGCTCTAGAGCAGCTGGAACACTGAGGAGCTGAAAAGCAAGGCAGAGAACAAACTACCACCCCCAGGGTCTGTGCGCCAGCCAGCAGGATGGGGAGGACTACTGAGGTCAGGATGAAAGACATGAGTAGAAGGGTGCGTGTTTGGAAAATGTGGGTAAAGTATTAAATCCCAACCTTATCATTGTGTTGCACAGTCTTCAGTTCAACTTAAAGAGCTACCCTTTTCCTCCATTTTTCAGAAAGGAATCACAGTTACATAATTGAGCTATGAATCCCTCTTAATATTGGTGAAACACTTGTTAGGAATATCTAAAATAACCCCAAGAGTATACCTCCTATGCAGTACTTTTGTACCTAGTAGGGCCATGTCCACAGAGGAAACAAATAAAACATATAAATCACAATTCTGTCTTACCTTAACTTAATTGAAGTTAGTTGCAGCTGATAGAGGTCATTAATTACAAAACCTGAGGTAAGAGTTTAAGCATATGTGTTGTCTTTTAAAAAAGCATGGTCCCAAAGTTCAAATGTAATTTTGAATCTGAAAGGTGTTCACTGAACTTATACTTGTTCTGTCAAATGCTTTGCAACATATTTCTTTATTCTATTTTCACATTTCAGATTGTGATCCTAGTTACCAGAAAAAAAAAAAAAAAAAAAAAAGGTGGGAGGACAATGCATTTCAGTATCTGAAAGAATTAAGTGTTAAGTTAAATTTAGCCTAAAAATGCAGGCTGACATGGTAAAGGCATGAAAGACATTTTTTTGTAATGGTAAGAACAAACATTTTAGCTACCCTCAATTTTTTTGTGGTTTAGTTCTAACGAAATCTCCTGCTGCCTTCTTTTTTCTTTTTATTTTCTGGGGTTTTTTTGGGGGGTGTGGTGGGGGGGTGGGTTGGATTTCTGAATGAAACTTTTATCTAGCTTGCAAGTCAACAAGCCAGGTGCATATTTTTTGGTCTACAATACTAACTAGAAGCCACTGTCTAGCACATATGAAATGAACCTTCTTTCTCTGCTTTTTGATCATTTAAATAATTCCTTTTAGTTCATCTGAGGAAGCAATATATGAGACAAATGCCACAGTATAAATGCATAATTACTTACTGGGACTTACAATGGTGTCAGCTGTCAATGTGTTTTGCAGTCAGAAAGAAGTATTACAGAGGAAGTTTGCAGTCCAGCTATCTGTGGTTCAGATGTATACCTCCTTCAGTTACAAATGCACATTTAATGCGTGAGTACTAAAATGCCTTACCCAGTTTTGTGCCTGTTTGATTTTTGTGAAATTGGGTGGCAAGGAAGATTAGAACCGGCCACAGGAAGATGAGGGACACCAGACTATAACCACAGCTATAACGCTGATGACCATTCCCATTATCCCATGATAATGGGAAGTGATTTGGAAATCTCAGCAGCACTTGCCAGCGTTGGCACAGGCCCTTCAATATCTTAGTTTAAAACCAATTTTGGAGGTGTGCATTTGTTAATTCTAAGATAAAGTGACTCCATGGAGTTACCTTGAAAATAATGAGAATAAATGCAAGTGCCTATTCCACCAGGTCTTTTACATCCCTGCTAGGCAGTTGCTTTCATTCCTGATAGTACTCGGGGACAGTGGTGGCGGAACCCAGAGGACCTGCAGCTCTGGAATAGGCCAGGTGCTGATGAAAGACCATTTGCTGCCTTATCTCCGCAAAATGAAAGGCAACACAAATTATTTATCTGTAGTGAAAGAAAGATGGTTCAAAAAAGAAAGTTAGTCATCAAAACCTTCTTAGCATCACCTACACATAGTATATTTCTTTTCTTTGTGGTCTGATTCCTAAAAATACACTTGGTTATGTTGATATTAGAGTTTGGAAATGATTAGTTGACCAGATGTGAAACTTCTTACACATATGAAGCCCCAAGAGAGAGACGGGCTATACTTAAATGTAGCTATGATATGTCAGGTATATGTTTATTTTTTGCTCTTCTGCCCTACTCTGTTCTGAGTGCCTGTAGATTGTTCTGTTTGCTTTATTTGATGCTGCTACAACAAAGAAATATGTCCAGACGAGGTAGTGTTTCAGACAAGATAAGCTATGTGGAAGCCATACAAAGCCTGTATTTGATTTCCTTGAGCAGGGGATTCTCTCATAAAAGAAAAGGAATATATGGCAATAGCAGGACGCGGATCCCATCAAGCTGTTTCCTCATTAAAAGGAAGGATTATGAAAAGTGAAAGTCCTAGTACCAGAGATTTGTATTATCTGATGTACCTGTTCAAAGCTACAGCTTGCACTGTAGTAACCACAATTGAGGGAAAAATACATGCTTCCCTTTCCTTGTCCCCCAAAAACATTTCATGTAACTGGCCAGTGAAGTGGTTCCCAGTTAACCGTGGTATACATCTGGTTTGGGAGATGTTTCTGAGGGGAGTTTGGGAGCTGCAAGTTCATTCAGTACCTCCTGGAAAGAGCAAAAGTAGTTTTAGCGTTTTACCTCAGACTCTGAATCTAGTGCTGGCTTCTCACCAGGAGAGGCTGGGGGTAATGATTTGCAGGATTTGCAGATCTTTGTCTTTTATTCAGCCGTAATTTTAGCAACATGATCTCACAGTATTTTAAACCATAGAAGGTTTGCTATTTATTCTTATGCTGTTTAATCAAACTAGAGAGTCATGGAGTCTGATATATTGGCCTTATGGCTTCAGAAATCCTTCTACTCTTCAAAAATCCTTCTTCTGTCCTTCAAAAATCCTGCCTTTCTTGTACCTCCTACCTACCTGGAGTGGAATTTAGGCTTTGCACTGACGTCTTCTGATACATCCCACAGGCAATTAAATTAACTAGTAAAACAGTAACTTTTAGTTTAGAAAGAAGATGGAGAAAGAGACTGCATGAAAAAGGCATCACCATGGTAATAGCATCACCATGTCTTCCTTGAGGGCAAAGTGTGCTCTTCGTCTCTGTAATATTCTTCTCTTATCTAATGCAATAGACAGTATCTTCAACAGAATGCCTAAAAGTGTAGGTAATTCCAGAAATCTGTAGCACAAGTTCATTTATAATAGAAAATCAGCAGGTAACAGAGTACACCTGTATTATTGATATATCTGCTGTTTAATATGTATACTAAATATTCTTATACTGAATAGCCAGGGAATCTGGAGTCTGAATGCTGCTACTGTCACCTTCAGAGCTTTCACCAGTTAGTCAATACTTTTAAATTTATAGATTTTTCACAAGAATTCTATTAGTCTGTGATGCCTGAGTGAAGAATGTACTTAATGCTCCAGATACACAAACGGAGGCTTGCTCTCTCCCGCAGTTTGTCTGGATTAGAATGGGCAACACTTCATGCTGTTTCCAATTAAGAAAAATGAAAACAACTGCTTTTTATTGAAAATTCATCTTTGATAGCAGTTTAGTAAAAAACATCACAATGATCAATTAACTTAAAAAAGTAAAGGACTGCTTTTAGATGTGCCCACTTTCCTGCCGTCTCATGCACTTTCTCAAGTAATCTGTTGGTAAATTACATTATGGACAGGTTTCTGAAAACATGTGTAATACAACAGAAGCTTCATAAAATGTGCTAGTAACGAAGAAGGTCACATATTTTTCCTTAGCAGTTGGAATAAAGTTTGAATTTTAAAGTTAGATGGAGGATTTGTCCTTGTAACTGTTACTTGGTGCTTGTTAGATAAACCAAATAAACACAGAAGGCAACCTCTGTCTTATTAAACTACACTGTCAGCACAAAGAACATTGTTAAAAAGCAATGATATATGAATGGAATCAAATGGAGTGGATCTTGAAACCGAGAAAATGGATATAACCTGGGTAACAGATGATTTTACTAAAATTTGATCTCTCCTTTTAAAAATATCTGTGGATAGAATTCTGTGAGTGGAGCTAGACATGAAACTAAACATTTTCTATTAAACCTACTAATATCTGGAATTGCTTTATATCTCACTGAAATGGAAATATGAAAAACTAGCCATGGATCAGCAAAGTCTGATCAAGAAAGAATAATGAAGTCTCTACAAAGAGTTATTTTTAAAGTTATTGTATATTTGTGTAGTTATTTTCACAAAGTTACTATCTGAAGCTGCAGAGAATCCAGTTTGCTGACCACATGAATTTGGATGTAGGGGTTTTTTTTATTTATTTCTAATTCAGGTGTATTTTGATTTTTAGTTAATATAAATAACAGTTTTTACAGATGAAAAGAGATTTAATTTTTTTTTTTGTAGTCTTAAGCACAGTATATTCATTACTGCTAAAATTACAGCTGGTCAAATATTCACATAATTCACTGTTTAGGTAGTACAGCCATTGAGCAAATAACGTCAGATGATTTTAAACAACTTTTACTAGCTTGTAATTAATATAACTGATAGAAGAGTCCACAGAAATGTAGTGTAGAAACGCTATTCAGAAACATCAATTTAGTTTTAATAAGCACTAGGAATTACAGAAAACCCTGTAACACATGTGCATGCAGGTAGGTTCCCATTGAGTTATGCCTCTTTATGCAAGCATAAGACACGAACAGAACAATCAGTGTTTCTCGTGCCTCTTCAATTCTTCCTCCCACTGTTACAGATGTTATGCCTGTGTCTAATTAAAGATAAACTTAAAAGGGTTAGACTTCAGATACTCATCAGTGAGCACAGTAGTCACACTGGGACTGCACACAAAGGGATACTTTTCACTCAGCAATCTCTCTTCCTCTCAGTGCAATCGTCGTAAATTTTGTCCTTAAACCGTTTATATATACATTTGGCATCGCTAACCCATGCATTTTCTGTTAGTTGAAATTTCATGATGCGTTTTACTATGTACGTTATCCCTACTTCTTTACAATATATGACCCTGTTACACTCAATGCACATCTCCTAAATCTTACAAGTACTGGATTATGCGTTTCTTGTTGGTGGCTTCTTTTTAATATATTTCCTTTTGCCTGATTTATCTTTGCCATTAACTGTCACAGCTGGCTCCAATGATGTATTAGACGTATTGATGATGATGCTTTTGCACAGGGACCCCTTAATTAGGGGTTAGAAAACACTTCATCCTGATAAAGTCTCAAATCTTTCCATTTTCCAATGAAAATCACTTTTGCCACTTTGGGAAAATGGTCGATTTGTATTTGAATATTTCTCTTTAGTTTGTAAGGCTTGTGCCATGGGAATCCTCATAAGACTACATGACTAAATTCTAACCCAAAGAATTTGTTCTGCTCCTGCTTCCTACGAAACTGACACGTAAATGTTCTTGTTTATGGCTCACCATAGGTTTTTACTTGTTTACTTGTCCTCCTATTATTATTACAAGTTCACCTGAAATTATGATAATGGATTGACCAGGAATTCTGGAAATGAATGAGTGAGGGAAGCATGGTTATCATGTACTGATCATCTTTAAGTTGGTTCTCTCCTAAAAAAAAAATAATCTTGTGCAGGTATTAGAAAGAAATAGTGAATTTTCTTTATTTTGTCATGTTGCTGAGAATATTAAGAGTTTCTTTGCTGTCACCAGGACTGCTGACTTCATTCTATGCCCAAGAATGTAAGTCTGCAGTGAGTACTTCGGGGAAAAAAATGATTCTCAGGGTAAAGTAACTTCACCAAGGTAACAGGAAAAAAAACAACCAAACAAAACCAAACAAAACCAAACCGACCAACCAAACGAAACCCCCAAACCCAAAAAACAAAAAACCAAACAAAACCAAAAAAACCCCAAAACAAAACTGTAATGAAATTATGAGGTATTGTCATGGTTTAACTTCCACCATGCAGCTGCTCACTCACCCCCTCTTCCCACTACAAGGAAGAAGAACGAGAAAAGGGAGGGAAACAAAAAAACCTTGTGGTTTGAGAGAAAGACTGTTTAATAGAACAATATCAGAAAAGGAAAAATAACACTGATAATAACAATAATAACAATGATAATACCAGACACTCTCACCACCTGGTGAATTGACACCATCCTGAGCAGTGATTACACTTTCCTGCCCCCCAGCTAACCCCCATTTATACACTGAGCATTCCAAGCATTCCATCATTCTGTCTATTTTTCTATGGGCAGAAGAAGAAAAAGTCCTTGAATAATGTAAACATCACTTAACAACAACAAAAAGCAACAGGTATTATTGACATTCCTTTCAAAGCAACCACTAGAAAGAGAAAATAACTCTTTCCCAGCTGAAACCAGGACAGGCATGAAGTAAACTTAATTCTGATTTCCTCTGTCTGTGTAGGTCTGTATTTCATCTAGTGTACAGACCATTGTTCCACTCTTTTACTGTCCCTAATGCTAGCCATTTTGTGGACAGTTATTATTAATAGTGATTGTCCATCACCGTTAATGACAACCAACAATTTGTGTTTTACAGTGACTGTACCTGAGTACTTTTTTTATGGCTACAAAAATTAACTTGTTGAAAAGAAATGTTTTTTGTCTTAATTTGGTGAGCAATCCGTCAAGCTGACCCTTAAGGTTATACTGTCTTAAGTTTCCCTTGTATTCTCTTTTCCTTCTTTGGCTCCTTTGATATGAATTATTTCAAATGCAATGAGATCATCGTCATAAATCATTGCAACTTTTCCTGTCACAAGTACCATGCTCCCATGTAGCAATGTATATTCAGATTTCGGGGGCTGTACTTCAGGCAATATTTGTACCTTTCAAGCCATCCACCTGAGATCATCTAGTGAGTTTCATTTCAGCTTAAAATGCTTTTTTCAGTAATCTGACGTTTGGCATTTGGATAAAGTGCTCCATTCACCTCACTGACACCTTGCCTCTATACTTTGAACACTGTTGATATATGTATCCTATTAAGAATCTGTTCTAATGGGGTAAGTGACCAGCAAATTTTCTCTTTCTGAAGAAACATATTAAAATAACTTTATTTGATGCATTTATTTCATGCAATGTACACATGTTTATTATCATTTTCTGTCACATACTTAATGTTATTATCTATTTAATGTCTTTCTTGCCCTACGGATCCAACCAGAGGTTTCAAAAAGCACTGCTGGCTTTGGACAGTCAGTTTCCTATTTTTGTCAGTCATGTTATACTAACACTAAATATAGCAGCCCACTAGCCTGGATCTTTAATAAAACTGAAAATTGTTGAAAAATGTCATCACAGTCAGCAGGCAAGTTGACTTGGATATTAGATATCTTCTATCAGTGCCAGGTGGAACTGATACATAAGGAATACACTTCATTTAAAATAGAGTCATAGAAGTAGAATGGCATTCGTTCCAAACATCAAAATGGGCACAGATAAACATATGGGGCCTAAGTATGAAGCAGGGGAGAAAGGAACCCTGATTAAACTACTGAAAAAAGCATAATACACAGAACACACAGAGTTTCCCAGACACATTAAAAAATGTATCCTTCAGAAAGCCTCTCAAGGATGCCTAGGCTATGGTAGATCTTGTGTCTTGAGCTCCTGTGCTACATCCCGTATTCCTTGTGACTTTGTGGTGCTTTTGGAGCCTGCAATAGCACAATATTTCATTAAGAACTGCAGCTTATGACAAATGCTAAGAAATTCTTGACTTGACTTTCATCTATTGTCTTCTCCAGAGAAGCATTTGAAGGAGCACCTATAGCTGAACTTTCGGAGAATGAAATCATTAAAAATTCGTATATCTCCAAGTTTTAATCTAGTTTGGATTGTTGACCTTTATTTATTCAATTGCTAGGATTTCTCATCTTAGAGCATCCTGAGTAACAAAAACTTCTCTTGACTCTAACTTGGAAAAAAGTCATGCAAACTTCATTTACTGCAACCCACTTTCTGAAGGAGTCAGAAAGTCTAAGGAAATTATTCCATTGGGCAACCCTGCTGTCGATATGTGTGCCATACCCTTCTTTTTGGATTAATTTTATTTTAAGTGAAACTCAGGGGCAGGTCCTATGTGGGGAGGGCAAGGTCCATCCCCACCTGAACTTCACAACACTTTGTAAAGTCTTCCTAAGTCTTAGTACAGGCTGACTTAAGGATTTTTGAACATTTTTTAAACCGTGGGCAACACACATGCCAGAACCAAGCCTGGCACCACCATGTGGGAAACAGTTTCCGCCTGCACTTCAGGCCTCCAGGTTCACCCCAACACTAAAAATTGTTAGAGCTGCCACTGAGGCTGGATATTGCTCAACGCATTCAAAACATCATGCAGAAATCCGGATAGTGTGACTGCATCATTTAAATTCAGAGAACTCTGTTTACACCAGTCCAGCAAGTCCCTGATTCACATATGCTGTTATTAAGCCAGAATCAGAATTAGAATCATATTAATTACGGATATAATTAAGATCATATTAATTATAGTGAAAAGCGCTTCTATAGTCTTGCTAAACCATGGTGCGTTCTGTTCATGTAGTATCATTAAGCTGGTTTAGTGAACTTTGCAGCTGCTATTTAAGAAATAAGTTTTATAGTAACAGTGATATTGTCAATCACCTCATTAGTTTCATCACAGAATCACAGGATGGTAGGGGTTGGAAGGGCCCTCTGGAGATCATCTGGTCCAACCCCCCTGCCAGAGCAGGTTCACCTACAGCAGGCTCCACAGGATGGCGTCCAAGCGGCTTTTGAATACCTCCAGAGAAGGAGACCTCTCTGGGCAGACTCTTCCAGTGCTCTCCCACCCTCAAAGTAAAGAAGTTCTTCCTCACGTTGAGATGGAATTTCCTGTGTTCTGTTCTCCATGACCTTTCAATGATGACGGAGAGCGGCTTTGCAATAGCATCTGCCAGCTGCCTCAGCACTCCTGGATGCATCTTATTGGGGCCCATGGATTTGTGGGTGTCAAGTTTGCCTAACTGACATCTAATCTGATCCTCCTTGATCAAGTCTTCCTTTCTCCAGGCTCTCTCTCTTATCCCCAGGGTCTGGGATTCCTGAGGGCTGGCCTGAGCAATAAAGTCCGAAGCAAAGAAAGCATTCAGTATATGCAGAGCTAGTGGCTGCCTAGAGTAAAGCTGTCCAAACCCAAATCATATGCCATCTTTTACAACTAAATCATTTAATAGGTTTAGCTTTATAAAAGATAGCAGGTAGACAAGTAAAAACAGAGCCAAGAATATACAGTTCAGGTAACTCTTAAATCCTTTTGTTCCCATAAAAAGATATTGCAACTAGATATCCTAATTTATAGAAGCAGGTTTTTTGTGGAAAGAACTGCCCACACCAAGCTAGAAAATTTTTAACAGGTAGAAAATTGGATTATATCAAATTCTAAGTCCTTAATCCACAGCATCTTAGGAGAGAAAGCTTATTTTAGTGCAATATTACTGTCTGGTCAGAAACTATGTCAGTATTTGTCACCTAAGACTCTTTTCTGCACCACAACTCTACACATCAGAACCTGTTGATACTTGAATGTATGTAAACCACAAATAATTTAATTGAAGCTTATGAAGGTCATTGGTAAGAAACTAGCATGGGGAATCAGGTCCTTCATCTAGAAGTCTGTCTACTGATGTCTCATTACCAAACTCATTTTTACCTTCACTGTGACTCCTAATAAATGTCTCAGTCTTTTCCTCCTTTACTATTATAGTTCCTTCTCGTAAAATCTCCTAAAATCTTACTTTCTGAATGTCAAGAGGTCCCAGTGGATATCTCATTCCAGGAAATAAGACCATCCACTCTCACTGTAGTTTTCTATTAATCTTTAAGGACAGTTAAAAAAGGTCTTTCTGTTTTTTAAAATTATTACCCTATGATTCTATGCCTACAAATACAACTACAATAATCATGTGGTTTACTCCTTTCGTTTTGAGAGTAGGCTTTTATACTCTTCATCCCCTAAGTCTCTATAGCCTTTTTCTTCACCTCCTCAGAAAGTGATCAGTGCTACTTTGCATCAACAGCCTAAAAGGTAAAGGTTGTGCTCTAGCCAACATGTGGCTTGCATGGCAGGACCAGAATTAAAACCTCAGAATCAAAACAGTAACACCAAAATTATATCTTTTGAGACCCTGGTGTACCTGATGTATCCCCTGAGATCACTATTTCTTTGCTCAATAGATCTTTGTATCTATCTTTGTAAACTCATGGGATATCATTTTAACTGTCTCTGGGCTAAATGAAAAATCTAAATGAGAAAAACAAGTATGCATAAAGCTTGTTCCCTTGTGTTGAGTCTAGAGAGCCACAGCATTTCTAACTCCCTGCAGCAACACCTCTATAATCACTTTTCTGAATGAGCTTGTCTGATTTGCAACCTCCTTGAGCCCATGCTAAGGCCAGCTGCCCTAATAGTCTAATCAAACCTCCTTAACAAGTCAGCTGTTTTGTTGAAGGCTCCTTGAAGAAACCTTCGAGTTCTTCATTATTCACCTGGCACTGCTTCTTTGTTTGGAAAGGCAGGGTAATAGCCATGAGGTGACTTTTCTGCAGGCGAGGCAGCTGCTCACAGGTTCGAGCTTGACAGCTGTGAAGTTTTTGTGTTGTAGCCCCTGTCTGCCTGTTTCAGCAGTTGCATCATTAAATGACATGCCAAATGCATCCATCCACCTAAAGACTAAGCTGTAGTCATGGGAACTTAATCAGATAACATTTCCTGTGGTTAACCTTCAGTGACATCCAAATAACTCTTTCAATTTTGAAACACATCATCTTGCTTTGTCTATATCACCATATTAAACATTTCATAGCAGGCATGTTATTTTCATTCCTCACATATATGCCTATGATAGTAGTTTGAGGCACACCGTAAATTTTAACAGGCCCACAGACCCATGTTAGAAAAGTGCCTATTTCTGTGTATCAGTCTTCATTTACACTGTTAGTCTTTCCTGATTTTTAACTGTTTAAACTGTTTTTTAAAAAACTTTGAATAACAAGAATAACTCCAGAGAAAAGTTATAAGGGAAATTTTACAACATAATATACAGATTTTACAAATCAGCCTCACTAGTCTACTATTCCCCATGGGAATACTTCCAAACTAAGCTTTTCTCTTAAAATTGAAGGGGAGCTGTTTTCCTGTTCATGGTAGTGTAAATGGAATCATGGTACTGTATACTTTCGGTGTCCATTCAAATCCACATGGTTAGACATATATGATTTGATGTATTTCATAGTCACTGTAGGTAAATTTGAATAAGTAAAATGGAATAAATGAACTTAATGACACAAACAGTAATCGGTCTTGGTGAACATCTCTTTCTACAAATATTATGTATGGCTTTAAATTGAACCATGTCATTGGTTCTTCTGCACCTGTGGAGTTCTGTAAAACCATGGTTACAAAGGAACAGCAGTTGTCTTTCAGTGCGGTAAAGGATGCTATCTTTCTCCACGTATTCTGGAAATTGCCCCCTGGTCTGAAATCACTGGAGTTGTGTGGCTGTAACTATCACAGCTATGGCTATATTTTGTGCCATTAAAGACCCTTCTGCCAAGTACAGGCAAAGACTAGAGACCGATTTTAAACATGTAAGAAATGATCTAGAGATTAATCAATAGCGGCTGTTCTGCAAGCTTGGAAAGTGCTGGCTTCCTCTGCTTGGATACATTGACAGAACAGTTTATACTTTGACAAATGGGTCAGAATTGCCAGCGTTATTTGGACACTAAATACAGTGAAGCATGTTACTTGGGAAGAGACCATGGATATAACATGCGATGCAGACTCAGTATCTTCTTGGAATCAGCTAAACACTGGTAATGTACATAACAACAAAATATTACTCAAATGATTCTACCAGAGTTGTAATTTTTGTTTATGTATTGGTAGTAATCACGTAGAGGTAGCAGGTCAGATGTTCCAGTAGAGGTCAGATTGTGCTGAAACATGCTTTATGTCCTCAAGAACATAGGTAAACTATCTGACCCAAGTTGTGGTTCTATGGGCTTATCTTGCAGCCCCTCAAAATCCCATGGTGTGATAATTGTAACATCTTTCCTGTGCACGACAGAAAACCAAGTCTGATTTTTCCCTAGCTGCTCTTACTTTTACAGCTGACTTGAAGCACTGTCTAGATGACGGTGGCTTTTTTAGAAAACAGTGTTTAAACAGCTATACAGAGTGAAAGTTAAATCTGCTGTCTGGTTGGTCCACCAGTCCGGCAGTCCAAACAGAGACTAGAGACCAGTGGCTAGAGACTGGCACTCTGTGCAAACTACAATGTCCAGAAACTTCATGAATAGATTTCAGAAGGACCACAACAGTGTATTTCTTCCACTGCAAGAAACTCACCCACAGTGCTCACCTAGGGCTGAGTAAAGACACTATTCCAGGTGGAGCATCTTCATACAAAAGAAAAGTGATAACAAACTGATTAAAAAATGTCTGGAGTAACTAGTCTAGCTGGGTAAAAGTGTTTGCAGGTGGGCTGGTCTCTGCTACGGCAGTTCACTGGTGCCAGCTTATTCAGAGCTTTTGCCTAACAGAAGACATGCTTTGCAGGCTCTACAGACCAGGCTCCTGTGTTGAAGGAGGGAGGACCTGGACACCACTTCAAGAGACCAGTGCTTAGGGCAGGGACTATTTTGACCGTAACCCTTCTTTAGCAAATGCTTGAATTTGGACTTGAATGTAATTTACTGATTTCCAGAGGTTTTGACACAAATGTATTCAACATTTAGGAAAGGTATAAAACGCTATTTACCAACACACACAATGCTTTTCAGACAGGAAATACATGCAAAATCTGTGCTCACAATACCACACAGAAAATAGGTATGCTCTAACATTCCATCCAGAAATCGCAGAGCAAGCACAAATTCTTAATTTAAATATATTTTAATTATGTAATTGTTAATTATTCTGACTTAAAACTGGCACCTAAATTCAAAGATAATTTTTTAAGCTTTGCTAACTTTACTAACTCTTCAAGGTACTCTCCCCATTTTATTGGTACATCTTGTTCACTAATTTATCTCCTAAGTGTAAAACTTGAGAAGGTGAGCTCTGTTGAAGAGACAGGGCAAGAAGGAAGGAGCATCCCTCTCTCACCCTTCTTACAAGCACAAAACGAGAATCATTCAGATTAATCTTTCCTCTGGAGCATCACCTCCACCATTCTCCAGCATCATATGCTAAAAAGCCCTGATAGGCGGCATGAACAAAATGCACGAGCAGGCAGCCGGATGACACGTGCATGATGGCAGTCCTCTTTTGCCCAGGAGGTCAGCTACCTGCAGGAACAGGACCACAGAGTGCTGAGTTGGACTTTTTTCCTTGTTGAGGGGGCTGTAAACTACCTGTCAGAGGCCAGGTAGGTTTCACTGGGTTAATAAATGTTGCCACTTACACACACAGGAAAATATTAAGAACAGGGCTGTCTTCCCAAATTTCAGGTTACTCTCTGGTACATACACCATCCAACCTTCATTGTAAGTCAGGCTGCAGTAAACATTTAAAGAAATGCATTGACCTAATTAATGGAAGGGCGTTTGTAAAATTATACAGTAAGCATCCAACCATTTAAAAAATCTAACTCAGTGACTCTTAAAGGATCAAAACATGGTTCCTTCCCCTAGCTCCTTGGAGGCTGTTGGCACCAGTGTGGTTTCTGGTACAGCAGACACTGCTGCCCTGCTTGATGACTGTAAAGTGAACTCATGTTCCATTCTGAACCTACACCAATCAGTCAATTTGCTGAATAAAGCACAGTGAGTGCTTATCCACAAGCTGCTCCTCCACAGGCTGCCCCTCCTGTCCATTGCCTTCTCTCCACTTGCCTATTAACACCCCAGAGGACAGAGACTGATGCTCCTACTCTTTCTGACATGGACTGAAAACAACAAAAAAAATACTGTGCTCCCAGATCAAGTATCGGTATAGCAAATCAACAATAAGGAGTACAGAGCTCTGCAGGGAACCTTGTTCAGATAACACCAGCTATCAGTTAGCTGCTTTGTTTTACATAAAATATAATACCTCACTGTTTGGAACCAGGATTTAGTCCCATTTAAAAAAAAAACAAAACCAAAAAAAGAGGAAATTAACACATAGAACTGAAAGTAAGGAGGCAAAAATGTGGATCACTGCCTACGGTTTATTTGTCTCTGCCAGCTGACTAAAACACCTATCATTTGCTGCAGAAGAGCAAACTTTCTGTCAGACAATTGTCAGTGTGGGAGATTAATGCACAAGGAGTTATTGTATATGGCAGAAAGAAGCAGGAAGAAATGGGGAATATTTAGCAGAGAAAATCCTTTTGTTTATGTAATTTCAAGAACAGCAACCTTTCCTAGTCATTTTTAAGACATTCCTTTAGGATTCATTTCTTATTTCAGTCCTTGAAATTTTTTTCTTTTAAAATAAATTAATTTGTAATATTAGATGATATGAAAGAATTCTTGAAATAAATACTCCTCTTTCTTCATTATTTCCTTCTTCCTTTTCACTGTAACTTCACCTTTTTCCTCGTCTTTTTTATAATCTCATGAAAAGCGATAGCACATATTTAATGAAAGTACAATAAGCCTTTTTTAGTTAGCCTGAGTGGCTTTCTTCACAAGTATAAATTTGTATTCTCTGTGATTCTCTGTGGCATTTGATTCTCAGCCTACCTGCGGGCTACGCAGTTAAAGGTCAGCTTAAGATCTTCTCAGTTATTTCTGCTCAATTTAAAGTAGCCACTTTTGGGAAAGACTGATAACTGTATAATGGTTGCAGCCATGCAATGATCAGAAAAAAATGGTACAGGATATCTTTGGAGACAATAGTCCACTTTAGCCATTCCTGCACTGTGTTTGTACCTCTGTGTCTGTGTGCGTGGATTTGCAGATGTTCTTTTCCCATGAGAGCTGCCCAAACATGCTTGAGGCATGATCTTGTGCTGGGTTACTACTGGATCCCAGATAATGATATAACGCTGGCCCTGAAAAGAACATACATTTTCCAAAACACATCAATTTTGATAATATTTAATTTGAACTAGCTAAGAGGCAAAATTCCTACCTGAAAAGTGAGAGGACAGCTGAAATGCAGATGCCAGAAGCCCTTCCCAGGTCCCAGTTCTGGATGACTGCCTTGGCTGCATTTCAGCTCCAGGCAAGGCAAGGTTTGGGCATGAGCTCCACATTTTATTGTGGTTTCCAAGACCAGAAGAAAACTTCAGGGATCCTCACTCAGCAATGTTGTCAGGGAGATGACTGTCCACACCCCTACAGCACAAGGAGGAAGGCAACTGTTGGCTGCTTCAGATATATTTTGTAAGTCCCTGTTTGCTCTATTGTTATTATTTTTATGATTGTGAGCCATTCTAGCCCATGTGAGTGTTCAAAGCACTAAATTACTGGTTTTGATTTGTACAACTTTATGCATGGAGCATGCGTGGAGCATTTTCTTTCTTTTTTCCCCTTGTGGGATTTTCTCAGTAACGGACAGATGCAGAATTGTAGATGGTTCTGAAGATGTTTTCTTCCAGCTCTATTTGTGGTGTGCTTGGCCTTCTAAAATGAAAAGCTTGAAGAAGTTCAAGAGCTTGAATATCAGAAACTAAACAGATGTTAACAAGTTGAAATAACAGCTAATGCAAAAAACAATGTTATAAAACCCCTGATAAAGGATGTGTTAGGGTTTTTTTGTGGTCTCTTTTTGGTTTGTTTTGTATTCAAAAAACCAAGTAATTGCATTGGAAACAGACATAGGAATTTTCCATTTTCTCACTGCAGACACAGGTGATGCATGGAAGTAAAGATGAAGTCATGTTTGGCCAAAGCTCTGCCCTCAGACATATACATTTAGATTTTAATGGCCCCCTCTTCTGCACCTCTTGTGCAAGTGAAGGACAGGTTGTAGAAGGCAGTGTTAGTGCCTTCTGAATTATTCTAATTCAGGTGTGGTTCTTAAAGTTTTCATAAAAGTATCAAAATAGTTACAAAACCACCTGAATTCTCATAAAACTCTTAAAACCATAGCTGCTGTTATGTAGGAATCACATGCTCCAACAGACATGTCTTCCTGCACGGGTGCTGCAGTGCCAATGGGTGAAATTCTTCGAGCTTTCTGTGTAATTTGTTTGACCAAATTTCAAGTATAGAAGTGATTTAGGCTTTTAAAAACCACTGACTTCCAATGAGATTTAGGCTTTTAACTGCCTAAGTCACCTAACAATATCCAGCTTTTAGGCCTTTTACAGCTTCTCTTTCGTTGCATTGATTTCTGTGTTTGGAAGCAGTCTTTAAAACTGTACTTTTGAAAGTGACTTTTCTTCTTCACAAATTCATGTCAGTATCTACAGATTATTCAGTCTGATATTTAGTTTTCCATATAAATACACTGGACTATTGATTTCTTCCTCACCCAGATTCTCTAGGGAAACTAATAAAAGTATAGGAAAAATACCTGTAAAAGAAGAGGATATACTCCTGATATATGGGGAAAATTACATCTAAGGAACAGCACTGACTACTGAAACTGAAATTTCAATTCATGATAAAAGCAGCCTTTCATCATCTAGGAAGCATCAATACAGGCAAACAGAGGTTGGACACATCCTATAATGAGCATATCAGAAGAGGAAATAATTTTGCTCTTCTGTTGATTAAGAGAGTCAATCTGGTGCAAACCAGTTTTTTTATTCACTTTTTGAAGAATTCTTTTGCAATAATTTTATGATGGGTGATTTTAAACAGAAAATTTAGTAAAATATTGGAATAGAAAAAATGGCAAAGAAGTTAGTCATTCATCGCAAAAGGCTGGAGTTCAATAGATTTTTCCTTATTAAACTACAACATTGGTCAATAAATACACAAATAAATATTGTTGGACTATCTCAGCTGTATTAGGATTATGCCAACTGCAAAATGGTTGCTATCTGCTATTAACTGTTGGTAAGCAGGAAAAGTGCCTACTGTTAATTAATAATTGCCCAAGTGAAAAAAAAGGCAGAACTATTTCAGTTCTTTAGCTGTCTGACTACTCTTGGCAGTCAGAGATTTTGGTTGTTACAAAAATTTTCATTCTCACCTGTAATAGATTCATCTCCATTGCTGATGATTGATTTTCCCACTGAAAAAATCATAGTCATAGATTGTGATTGTCATAGATTTCCACGGCAGTGGTCTTGCATTGAGGCAGCTCTGCAACACAGTCTTACAGCACAGTTTGCTTCACTTGACCACTGCCATTTTCACCTTGCTCAGATTGCTGTTCCAACAAATCTCACTTTTTCTGTGTCTGGAGCTGGTGACTCCCAGGCAAAGCATATCCAGGCCTTATGTACTTGCATGGGTCAGAAGAAGGACAACACATGCCAGTTTGGAGAGCTGGGCAGAGAGAAACCTAATGAAATTCAACAAAGGCAAGTGTGGTGTTCTGTACCTTGGGAGGAATAACCCCATGCACCAGTACAGCTTAGGGCCTGACCTGCTGGATAGCAGCTCTCCAGATGGGGACCTGGGAGTCCCAGAGGACAACAGGATGCCCATGAGCCAACAATGTGTCCTTGTGGCCAAGAAGGCCAATGGCATCCTGGGGTGCATTAAAAAGAGGATGGCCAGCAGGTCAAGGGACGTCATCTGCCCCCTCTACTCTGCTCTGCTGATGCCACATCTGGAGTGCTGTGTCCAATCCTGAAGTCCCCGGTTCAAGAAGGACAGGGAACTACTGGAGAGAGTCCGGTAGAGGGCTATAAAGATGAACAAGGGAATGGAGCACCTCTCTTATGAGGAATGGCTGAGAGACCTGGGTCTCTTTAGCCTGGAGAAGAAAAGACTGGGGGGAAACTCATCAGTGCTTATAAATATCTAAAGAGTGGGTGTCAAGAAGATGGGCCAGACTCTTTCCAGCGCTGCCCAGCAACAGGACAAGGGGCAACGGGCACCAACTGGAACACAGGAAATTCCATCTCAACATGAGGAAGAACTTCTTTACTTTGAGGGTGGCAGAGCACTGGAAGAGGCTGCCCAGACAGGTTGTGGGGTCTCCTTCTCTGGAGGTATTCAAGAGCCGCTTGGACACCATCCTGTGCAACCTGCTGTAGGTGAACCTGCTCTGGCAGGGGGGTTGGACTAGATGATCTCCAGAGGGCCCTTCCAACCTCTACCATCCTGTGATTCTGTGATTCTGTGATTCTCCTTCTTGTATGCCAGGTCACCTTTATCCTGCAGCAACACCACAGAATGCTACAAGGACGAGTGCCTCTTGATAGTCATGTGTAACGTCCAAAGATGCACACATGATGCATCCTGCAATCCAAATGCTGGCACATATTTTTACCTTATTGCATATTTTTGACCTTAGTTTATTTATCCTGCAAACTGCACTGTAGTGAGCAGGCAGGTATATGCAGCAGATCTGCTAGATCAGATTAAAATTGCCAGCTGTGGCTCGGTTCTGCTGGTTTCATCTTTTACTTCCTACACAAGGGCAAGTCTCCAGTTCTGGAATGGGAGGAGGTGACAGACAGCCTTTATGTACTTACATATTGATGTAAAGTTTTGTGTGCAGAGGCAGAAGAATGACTGTTTGGCACATTTCTGGCAATCATGCCCAAAATCTGCTCCTTAAACCTTCCAGAAATTGCCAGACTGAAAAGAAACCCTTTACCCAATCAGTGAAGCAGCTGCCATTCAACCTTCCACATTTAGATTTTAAATTACAATTAAAACAATCAGAGGCCAATACTAAAAAAACTTTGAGCACCATGTCATAATGAGTCATCAACACCTTACACTTGTGAGCAGTGACCGGTTAGCAAACTAACTGTTTCTGTTCAAAAATAATGAACTGAGAGTAAATCTTATTTTAAAAACACTGCCTGTAAGCTCCTGTCGGCTACAGAATTTCAACTGTTTTTCAAAATGTTACTATAGAAGTGGCTTTTCAGCATGTCCAGATGAAGAAAATGAGGTTACATGACTGATTTCTTATAGAATATGGTAGACAGAAGACGTATCATCCTGTGAAAAATATGTAACAAAAATACTTGTCTTCATGCAATTTTAAAAAAAGTTATCTTGATTGTCATACTGTATTTTTGTATTTTTTCTTTAGTTTTTTTTTTTTTTTTTTTTTTTTTTTTTTTTTTTTTTTTTTTTTTTTTTTTTTTTTTTTTTTTTTTTTTTGATTTCAGCATCTTATGGATCTTTGTTAATGTCAATCTTCCACAGTGAGTTTCTTGCTGTTGAAAGACTGACAGCTGCAGGAGGTAGGGTCATCTTGCTCATTTATACAGAAAGTCCAAAATGAAAGTGATCACGGTACCCTGCCACAGTAATTCCCTATGAATCACAGGAAGTACTTCTTGGGGTTTAAAGAGTAATTTATTTTCTGTTCGTCTCTAAGGGGTCTTAATGATATCAAGCACCTGTTTCAACTACAAAATGTATATTCGAGTTGATTAAAAAATGATTAAAAGTGGTTTACATTCCTACTGGCCCTTCATTAGGATAGAAAAATAAAGAATGCTTGATGGGCCACTCCTGAGGCAGAAGGAAATTTGCTTCTCACTGCCTGAGAAACCGGGAAGCATAGGACGGCTCTGTGTCCATGGATCAGAAACTGGGATTGTGACTAGGCTGCAGCAGGGCAAGATAATTGATGAACACTGGAGAAATACCAACAACAAGCATTTTAGAAGTACTTCACATAGATCTGACGAAAGAAAAAAAAAAAAGAAAAAAAAAAAGACAAATGTCAGTTGTCCTTTTCAGTCTACTCTGACTCCAGATATTGGCAGAGCCACAACTGCCTTCATTCTTGTGTGACTGCTGTCCTAGGGTGGACTGCAGGCCATAACTGAAGCCTCATTTCTCTGTCAAGTGTGTAAGCAAATGGACAAGTACAGTGATTAAGGGGTATTCAGCTGAAGAGGAGAACTTTCAGTAGTTTTTAAATAAAACCAGTCATTTATTCCAGGAAACAGAGAAGAATAAGCAAGAGGAAAACAGTAAACATAAGGACAAGCAGAAAAATGAAAGCTCAAAACTGGATCTCTAATGCATTTCACATCAGTGGTTGGATGGGAGAACAGGCAGGAACCAGTCAAAATAAAAGGGTGCTGGGAAAAGTTCTTAAGGTTTTTAATGAAATGGGACAAAAACATTAAAATGTCAGCTTGAGTTAAACTAAAAAACATTTTTTTCAGTTTGAATTATTTAATCTCCTCCTGACCTTATTCTTCTAATGAAGACTAAACGGAGAAGGGGTTTTGAAATACTAAGTTGGAGGGTTTGTTTCTCAAAATGAAATGTTTCACCATTTCTTTAACAAAGTGTTTCATTTTGAAAATGTCAAAACATTTTATTTGCACATTTTCAAAATAAAACATTTTGACATTTTGAAATCTCCCCCTTTCTGACAAAAGTATTTGCAAAGTTCAATGTTAATTGAGAGTTTTATCACCTGACTTTCCCACCACACACACCCCCAGAACCCCATACACTGTGGTGATTTTAGTATCTGCAAAAAGAAAAACGTTCCAGATCTTTCTGAGCAACAAATAAATTACTCATTAATCACACAGCAGTGATCAAACAGTAGCTTCTGAAAGACAGGAGAAGGGACTCCAGATTCCTCCTGTAACAAAGCTGGATTCATGGTAGTTCAATGGGGCTGCAGGAAAGCATGCTGGGCCTGCCAAAGCTGTGACTGAGATGGAAATGGTGATGCTTGGCAGCTCTGTTGGCGAGTGTAAAGAACCTCTCTCAGGCCACAACTTTGCATGTCTCTGTGTGCTTCCCCACAAGCATCAAACCTGTGGGAAAAGTAAAAAAAAAAAAAAAGTACAAAATATTTCTTATTTAGTAATCAAAGCAGTCTCCTCCTGAGTATCTCATTTGTATGATGCAAGACCTCTAAGACCCTTACTTAAACATTTTGATGCTTAAAATGTTTTTGCTGTTTTCTCTTGCAGCTCTTTTTGCTTTTATATTTTTATAACCATGTTTTTATGAGCTTTGGGCACTTCGAAATTTCCACTGTGGATTAATCACCTATATTCATTTTCTATGTCCTTTTGACACTGTGACTGTTTCATTGTGCCTTACATCTTCTTGTCTCTCCAAAGAAGAGTCTTATCATTTGCCCTTTGAACTACCTTTTTGGGTTTTTTTGCCTATAGAAATAAGAGGGTGAAGATTTAAAGTTTCAGTTTTTAAAGGACTAATTGTGTGGCCTATACAATGAAAAGCTAGGTTGTGCCTCCACTGTTAGTCCCACAGAACAGCTCATGTAGTGTTGACTCCATATTTCTTCCTTCTGATGTATCTGAGTTGCTGTCATATAACAATAATATTGTTTATTTTCATTACTCATTATAATTATAGTGACGATAATGATAACGATATTATTATTAGAAATCAATAAGAAAAATAAGAAACAAACCTCGTAAAGCTTCATGATGTGATTAAATATATTTTTATAATGAACTATTAACTGGGGCAGGAATTGCCACGTAAGTCCCTCCATGCCCCCTTTTACTTATGTGAGTAAAAGATAACATTAAGATCAAGAGATGCTCTAAGAGAGGGACAGTCATGGCTCACAACTCCAGAAGAAGAGTCAGTAAATAAATCTCAGAAGAGACAAAGGTGCAGAAAATGGTAAGGACACAGTTCTGCTCCTGCTGGTCATGTAACTCATTCAACGTGTTGTGTCTGTTATATGCCACTCTGAAGCACTGCCAGTATTGTGCAGGGAGGCAAACTGATGACAATTAGCTGTGGCAATGCTGACATCATCTCTGTGAATCTAGGCCTACGTTCCCTGTTTCTTTGCTGAAGCACTGTGCATGGCACCCTACTCAGTTAATGCCGAACTAATTTGTAATAATCACTTCCACAATTTATAAATTACATGGTGTGGTAAAATATATGATAATAGCACAAATTACATAATGTGCTGATGTCTTAACAAAAAATGCCCTAACATGGCTATTATACTACAGCAAAACAAATTATTGCAAAGTGACTCAACTTACATTTCTGTCTAGTAAACGAATCGTAAAGCTTTAATACTCTCAGATTATCTTCAATTAAATGAACAAAAAAATAAAACCCAAATGACCACACAGAGATGTTAGAGTGCTCAGGGCAAAAAAGATGTGAAAAGAGGACAGGGGAGAGAAAGAAATTATACCCCAAGAGATATAACAATGTCTAATGCTTAAGCACAACAGGACTGAAATTGCTTTTCACTTTTCTTTTTCCTACTTTTTAAATTTATTTCCTAATAATATTTTATTATACAGTCTCATGGCAATTAGCATTTACTAGAAAGGGACACTGCTATCCGTTTTCTTATATTAAATGTAAATGTATATTTAGAAGCATAGTTCAATGTCTACAAATTAAGCTGCAGTTCTCATTACATTCTATTTTCCTCAGTCTGAACTTTCTGTGATCTGTGAATTGGCTTTAAATGATCTAGGATTTCATAACAGTTTTACCCTTTATAACTCAGTAATTACTTAGTATACTCTTAGTAGTCTATCTGTAAACAGGAGAAAGAAAATAGGCTACATGGGTGGAATATAAACAGAATTAAATACACTGGAAGCGATTTAGAATATAGAGACATTATATTGCTTTGATGTGACCCTGATTAGTGATCAGTGTGCTCAGTGCTGCTATTTGCTCAGCATGAAAAGAGCAGAGAAGGTGGCAGTGCTTTGGCCTCAGCTGTCTTCAGCCCTCAAAGTATATAAAGAATATAAAGAATATTTTGCATGTGTTGTAACACAAAGACATGGGCATCATATCACTTTGCAGATGTGAAGTACTTTGTGAGATCTTCTGAATATGTTTTTTCACCCACTTTACAGATAGTTCTGGTTCAAATGAGGACACTTCTGAGAGCTGCAAATTCGCTTGCAGCATTTCGAGCTCCACCAGAAAAGCAATCTAAGAAGTAACAATTGGCTCCTCTCTTGAATGGCAAATTATTCACACTATAGGACCTTTGCTATTCCAGTTGTGCGTAGCAGTAGAATAACCACGGCATTTTCCATCTCTCTGTGCTATTACAGACCAGAAGGAAAAGTGAATTCCCTGATTCCTGCAAATAGACGCTGTGAGATGATCCTGGTACTAACGCTCAGCGATGTAAACAGAGGCACAGCAAACAAGTGGTGAAAACAGGAGCTGATGTACAGTCTAAGTGCCTGGCTCCATGTGCAGAGCACTGTCACCACAAGGAAGAGAAAAAAGCAGAACGACCATGAGAAATTATTTTTTCATTTTATATTTGAGTAACTTATGATGCAGATGGTTTTAAAAAGTACAAATTATGAGCAAAAGAAATAAAAATTAATATAAAAAAGTTTCTTTCTGAATGTAATTATAAATTGTCCCTTTGGTCTTTTGTAAAGCAGCCCCGCCAGTTTTACTTTTTCACCATCTTGGAGAGAGTAACACATCCTACAGTTCTACTGTGTTCTTACTTTTGAGAGTTATGTAGATTTTTCACCACCTTGTGACAAATTTCTAAAAAAAGAAATGTTCTTAATGTAAGTACGCATTGCATGTTACAAACAAGGCTCATCAAGTGTTGTTGCTACAGTATGTATCATGTATTTCAAACATATTTCACAGGGTCATAATCTCATTGAGATTTTAGATTTGGTTAGCAATTTTCTGTAAAAGCAGTGGCACGTGAGACTTTAAGAGCAGAAGATGGCATTTAACATTGTGTAGAGAACGAACATTTGTCTTACCTTTTTTGAGTCACTCGCATCTTGTATTGAATTCCCAACTGGACTTAATTGGTGAATGAGACAGTTTCTTTGTGAGACAGTTTCATTCCCTCAAAAACTTTTCCGAATGGACAGTGATAATGTGTATTTTTTCTTACAAATTCCTTAGCGTACGTCAGACCTGTTGTACATGATGCCAAGCACAGTGATTGCTTTCCCAGGTGCTGGTCTTGTGAAGCTGCCAGATCTGAGGAGATGCACGACATGTTTCTTTATTTGCAGCCCACATCTGCAGAGGAAGGAAGACCTGCTCACCGTGTCAATGACATAAAGGAACTTTTTGCGCTAGAAATGATTGCTATCTGGCATATGCACTGTCCTAAAGAAATTTCATACTGTATGCTTATCTGCCTGAGAAGGAGAATAAGCACAAAGTCAGAGAGAGAGAGAGAGAGAGAGGGAAGATGAGGTTGCTTGAACTGCATTTTGTGGGACAAATACAGTTCCTAAGAGAGAAATCAGTTGTTCTTATTTAAAATGTTGTCCCCCTGCTCCTCTCACCTCTTGCATTGACCCCTGCATAGTTATTACTTATATTTCACCAACTGGACTCTAATGTAAGCATCTTCAGAGTGAAGAAGACAATCTTTAGATGAAAGAATAAACAGAGTGGAAAAAATGAATTACGATATTAACCTCTTCCCTCTTTTCATTCTGTTGTTATGGTAACGAGAGATCTAAAAGAGTTATATACAAGACGTGGTACCAGAATAGTACGTTATTTGTATCTAATGTCAGGAAAAACGTTTTATAAGTACCATACAAAGCATAAGATGTTTGTTCCATGTGTCTGTTCCCTAATCAGGGTAACAAATGAGACTAAAACACCATGCGCATATCTTTTTAAGATAACAATAGTTCTCTTTAAAACAAAATAACAAAACCTAAGAGAGAAACTATTCCACAGGATTATTCATAAAGATGAAATCCTGGCCAAATCTCAAAAAACTGGAAACCACTGATTTTAACATATTGTATTAGGTCTGTCTGAGGTGGAGCTGATTTCCCCCACAGCCACCCTGTCAGTGCTGTGCTTTGTACTGGTAGGAGAAAGGTGTTGCTGACACACCAGCCTTTCGGCCGCCGCTGAGCAGAGCTCGCCCAGCATCCAGGCTGTGTCTCCAACATTGCCCCTCACCTGGAGGCTGGGGGTGGGCATGAGCATGGGAGGGCACACAGCCAGGACAGCTGAGCCAAGCTGACCAAAGGGATATTCCATAACACATGACATCTGCTCAGCAATAAAAGCTAAGAGAAGGGAGAGGGCAATTGCTACTATGACATTTATCTTCTGGATAAACCACTATGCATGTCCTGCTTCCTGGGAAGTGTCTGGACATTGCCTGCTGATGGGAAGTAGGGAATGAAAACTTTTGTTTTCCTTTGCTTTTGCGTGTGGCTTTTGCTTTTGTTTTAATAAACTGCTTTTATCTTGATCCAACAGGTTTTTTCATCTTATTTTCTCCCTCCCTGTCTTACTGAGGAGGGGAGTGACAAAGCAGCTTGGTGGGCACCTGGTGTCCAGCCAAGGTCAACCCACCACACATATGAACTAGACGTCTGAGAAATCTTACCAATCAATGAACTACAAGGATATCCCATGTCAAGAATGAAATCCGACAAACTCCTTATGGCATTCTAAACCTGAGCAGGATGAATCCTTTTTATATCATGAAGTGGGAAATTTCATTTATTTTCTTTCACCGCAGGAACCTCCTGAAGCAATTAAAATGCATAAATAAATAGATATGATACCTCAAAACTTGTGACAATCTCAGCACTCTTGAAAAACACATGAAAATGATGGAAATGTTTCCCTGGTGAGGAATCACCAAGCTTGAACGCTTAACCTTTTAAGAAGTAAGAGAGTTTTATTCCTGTCCCCAAACTCAGCCAAAACACCAGATGACCACTGCAGTAGGAATCATTCCAGAGTCCTTTATCACACATAAATACTGATATAGCAAAATTTGTTCGGAGCTAAATTTATGGTAAACCGAAATGATAGTTTTGGAGAGAGAGAGAAACAGACATGAACAATACTGCTCTTGAGGTATCAACAGAAAAATATCCAATTAACAGAGTGATCTGAGTTATAAGTAAAATGAAATAAATTACCCAATCTGGCAAAAAAGGTACACTGAAAGCTCCATCTGCAACTTTCTGATAACATGGAGGAGAGCTAAAGAGAGATGCAACCAATACTATACTTCATGTATGCAAAAAGTCCTAGGAAACAGGAATACATTTGGAATGTAATTTTATTTCTTGATACTAACCAGTTATGAAGCAATTAGTGCTTTTAATACTTTTCATTTAACTCCTGCAGAGGAGGGAAGCTTCAAAAGCTCAGTGCAAAGTTGTGATGAGCAACACACTCCACTTTGAAGCGAGACGCAGAAAAGCTGCATTTTTAAAGAAAGTATAAAAAGGAAGTCGGATGGAGGCTGAACATCAATTTACAATTTCGGGTGCCTTAATGTATTTTTGAGAAGAGCCCAGGTTCTGGCTTGGATTTGGAATGAAGTATTACATGTGCCTGCTGCACAACTTTTTCGACTACATGAGGGCTTGTAAAAAACCCAAAAACTAAAAACCAAGCCATAATTTTCCTTCATAGGTGAAACCTACATTTACATCCACTGCTGTATTCCTCAATAGTAGACCAGAGAAGCCAGCCTGCATTCTTAAAAGCTTATACCAAGTGTCCCCAGGGCCTTTATGCATGCTAAAATGAAAATTAAAACAAAGAGAGAAAGAATTAAAAGTAAGGTTTGCATGCTGACCATGGCCATTAATATTCTGCAACGGGAAATAAAGGCAACAGTATGGTAGGTGTGGCAAATGAGGTATTCCCACAGATGCATCTGTATCATCAGTGTTAATCACCTGCAGTCAGAGCCAATTTGCATTCTGTTGCACAACTGCAGCAAGGCTGTCTGTGCTCCTCTACAATGCAGAGCACCACCAGAACAACCAGAAAAGCCATTTAGTCAGTGGATTGACCATAAGGATTATCATTCTGTTAATGCTGATTGTTGTTAGTCTTTGGTTGTGAAAGGAAATGTACGTAGCTGTTACTGTGGACGCTCTGGTGAGCCCTGAAACCCCTTTGTGAAATGGTGGAGACTGTCTTATATTCACCATGCCTGATGCAGAGCTCAGACAGTGAAGGAAGTAACCATCTGAAAGTCCATTTGACTGTGAATATGTGACATTATATAACATCACACTGGTAGCCACCAGTACCAGTGGTTTGAATTTGTTGGAGACGTTGGAGTTAAGCAGTGAAGACAATTACATTGATGGTCATATTTAGGAACCAACATGATTTCTTGAACAGAGCTGCTTCCTGAACTGGGGCTAATGGAAAATATTTTTAGAAGCCTGAAAAGCAATTAGACACCCCATTTCCTCTAATTTGCTTGATCGTGTTATAAGCTAGTAATACAAGTGAACCAGTCCTAATTTCTTATGCTTAACAGACCACATTTCCAAAACCACCTCCTTTTTTCATTTTTCCTATAATCAAAAGGTGCATTTGCCTTTGCACCATCTGTTAACTACAAGAGTTGCCAGAATAAGCAGGGAATGTAAATTAGGCTGTGAATACTAAAGTTCACTTTACTTATGTTATTTTAAAGAGTCAATACATTTTCTATTTATTTTTGATGAAAGACTGAGCTAGGAGACCTTTGAAAATGTCTATGACTCACTGAAAGTTTCTTAATTCTTGTGATCTTTAAAAGCAGTTTTGAAAAATTTGAGAAGAGAGCTTTTTTTGTCCATCACATAATATGAGAGGGAAGACAGGTCCCAGAAAAGACAAAATGGAGCTCTCTCCTTCCTCCCAGTGTTTAGGTTTTCTCCAGGAATTCTATGAAATTATGCAGAACCGTGAATCTATTGCAGTAATACCACATTTTAGAATTTAAACTAAATAGATGAGGATCAAGATAGAACTTGGCTTTACATTATCATTGTAAATGATAGATTCATACTGGATTTTGATGAGGACATTCTAGAATCGTAGTATCATAGAACAGTTTGGGTTGGAAGGGAACCTCAAAGGTCATATAGTCCAATCCCCCTGCAACGAGCACGGATGTTTTCAACTCGATCAGGCTGTTAGGAGCCCCATCCAACCTGACCTTGAATGTTTCTAGGGATGGCTTATCTTCCATCTTTCTCAACAACCTGTTCCAGTGGTTCCCCACCCTCATTGTAAAAAATGTCTTTCATATATCTAGTCTGAATCTATCCTCTTTTTGTTTAAAACTGTTACCCCTTGTCCTATAGCTATAGGTCCTACTGAAAAGTTTGTCGCCATCTTTCTTATAAGCTCCCTTTAAGTATTGAAAGGCTGCAATAAGGTCTTCCCAGAGCCTTCTCTTCTCCAGGCTGAACAACCCCGACTCTCTCAGCCTGTCTTCATAGGACAGGTGATCTGATCATCTTTGTGGTCCTCCTCTGGACCAGCTCCAAGAGGTCCACGGGTTTCCTGTGCTGAGGACTCCAGCGTGAGTGCCCAAAGGTCTGAACACACAAACAAATGAAACAGGAATGCTGTTAAAACTTGTAGTAATGTAACCAGTATTGTGGTCTAAAAAATTTCTTGCTTTCTGCAAGTTAAATTGGGGCACCTGATCCTTCAGAGTGATCATCTGGTTTTGGAGAGCAGATAATTGAACTGGAAAAGAGCTTCTTCTGAAAGTTGGAAAAAATCAGGGTGTGGTGGTTGTTGGGTGTTGCTTTTCACAGAATCACAGAATCACAGAATGTTAGGGGTTTGAAGGGACCTCTGGAGATCGTCCAGTCCAAACCCATGCCAGAGCAGGTCCACCTAGAGCAGGTTGCACAGGATGGCATCCAGGCAGGTTTGGAATGTCTCCAGAGTTGGAGACTCCACCACCTCTCTCAGCAGCCTGCTCCAGTGCTCTGCCAGCCTCAAAAGAAAGGAGTTCCTCCTCATGTTGACATGGAATTTCCTGTGTTCCAGTGGGTGCCCGTTGCCCCTTGTCCTATCACTGGGTACCACTGAAAAAAGACTGGCCCCGTCCTCCTGGCACCCTCCCTTTAAGTAGTTGTAAGCATTGATAAGATCTCCCCCTCACTCTCCTCCAGACTAAAACCACGCAACTCCCTCAGCCTTTCCTTGTGAGAAAGATGCTCCAGCCCCTAGTCATCTTTTTAGCCCTTTGCTATACCTTCTCCAGCAGTTCCCTGTCCTTCTTAAGCTGGGGAGCCCAGAAGTGGACAAAGTACTCGAGCTGTGGCCTCACCAGGGCCGAGTAAAGGGGGAGGATGACCTCCCTCAACCTGCTTGCTACACTCCTCTTAATGCACCTCAGCATTTCCTCACTGAAAGGTTTGTCAAGCATTGGAACAGGCTGCCCAGGGAAGTGGTGGAATCACCATCCCTGGAGGTATTTAAAAGACATGTAGATGTGGTGCTGAGGGACATGGGTTAGTCGTGGGCTTAGCAGTGTTAGGTTTGCAGTTGGACTCAATTATCTTCAAGGTTTTTTATAACTTAAAAAATTCTGTGATTATGTTCTATGATTCTGTCATCTCCTGCCTCGCTACTTAGATCTACATTTTATTTATGTATTTATTTATTTATTTTTAAAAGTAAGTAACTATTCCATGTGCTTTGGTTTCCTACATAGCCACTACTAAATACATCCTCTGGGGAAATCCAGAGATTTAGATTCAGATTGAGGTGTTCTTACTCTTGTCTGAGCTGCTTTTTTTGACTTGTAGTTATTCTGGCAGACAGCTGTTTAAGAGAGCTAACCAAGCCCAAGTAACATAGGAATGCGAATTTCTTTTCATAGCTTGTTGACTAATAAGAAGACAATGCCTATTTTGAAAGTCTTTGTTCTGTTTGTTTCAGTTTGGGAATGGCAGCAACATCCAAATGACATTTTAATGTCATGAGCCAGAAATCCGTCTGCAAAAGACCTAAGGTTTAAGAACAAGGCATGGTTCTATTTTTGTTTTGTCTTTTTTTTTTGTCATTACAGCTTCATGACAGACGTACAATATAGCACAATCAATCCAAGTATGAGTTGAGAGTCTCATAATGTTGCATATGAGCAAATAATTAGACTTGGATAAATTTTTTGATTAATTTTCTAATTTTTTTCTGCTCAATTGGCCTTGCTCAAAAAATAAGGTTTTTACTACATTCACTTTTCTAAACTGCACATAAACTTCAAATGAATTCTGCCAGCAAAGTCTGGTATGAACACCTGAATGCAGCAACACAGAATATATATACCTGTAACAATAGAAATTAACTTCTAGTTATCTATTTGCTATAATTAGTTGGAATGTGGAGCTCACAGTTCTGTGTTGGCTATTTACATAAATCACCCAATCTAGAAATATAAACAGTACCATATTTTAAGCAACTCATTAATCTTGTTGATTTATAAACCAGTCATAATCAGGTGCAACTGATTATGCAATTCAAAATTCAGTTGAAAGTGTTGCAAATACAACAAACTGCATTTTACTTTGAATGTGAATGATTATTAGGAGCTAGGGTCTTTTAACCACTGTCTTTGTTTTAATCACAGTTCTGTGCAGGGTGCCTCTCTTCAATTGTTCACCCAAGTATGTGAAGTAGTTGAATATTCACCTCTGCTCCATTTTTTAATAGGCAACTAATATTGGCTGTGTTGATGCTCCTCTACACTCTTCTGTTATGGTATGACAGAATTAATGTTTTGTCTATTTAAAAAGTGCCATCTTGGCAATGTTTCTCCCATTTAAAATCAGCCATTGAAATTACCATCAGCACTCGGTAGAAAGTCTCATTCTGATGCCAAGAAGGAGATACATATTGCATTGATGAAAGAGGACAGAACAAGTTTGCATTGAATATTAACCGGGCTGCATGGATGAAAAAGCTATAGCAGGTGATACTTGCCCAGGGACGCCAGCCAAGCCTAGCACTCATGCTGGCCTCCGGAGTGCAAGCTCGGCATAAACTCTCGTTTTGGCAATCCTTTAATGAAATGTTACACAGGACATGGAAGCAGGATGATCCTGGCACGTTCACAAACTTAGCCTGACTGCTGTGGATATTGAGAATACACTCTGTGTTCTAGAAATTGTAATTTTTAAAGGCAGGATAATTAAAGAAAGGTGACAAATGGGTACTTGGATCCACGGTAATGTTGTTTTACCACAGATCATATCAAACTATTTTGGTATCTTCCTTTGGTAAAGTAACTTATCCTTTGGGATGTCTTCAGTCAAGACTTTTGTCACGCATTGTGTGGGAAACCATCCAATAAAACAGAAAATATTTAGATTATCCCTAATTGGATAAAGACCCAAAGAGGAAAGGGAAAGGGCAGTTTTGGTGAGAGATCATCATCCTTGGACAGGAAGAATTCAAACATTGTTCCTCAAGATTTAGTCTTGGGAACAACCTTAACAAATGTTTTTGCTAGCAACCTTGCCACAAAAGCTAAGAGTGCACTATTGAAATTTGGTGATGACATAAAACTTGGAGGGCTATTGACACAGAAAAAATGCAAAACAAGCTGGATGAGCTTTCAAATTAGAGTACTAAGAGCAAATCAGGAGATGGAATGAAATATAACAGCACAAAGAGGCACAGGTAGGATTTCTATTACAAAGTGAAGGCTTGACACTGGGAGAGCTTAGCAAGATTTTGCTTATCAGTACAATATATCCCATGTTTGATCATTTGTTTAGTTGCTCAGATCGATATACCTCTGGCAGCAGTATTCTTAATTTACTCTTTCTTCACATGTTGCAAGTGGACTTTAAAAACAGCCACAAAAGCCTGCTACTTTGAAAATATTATCTGGTGCCTGGCCAGAGCTTACTTAATACACCCAGTAAAGGTACAATGATAGGTCACTGAAAGAGAAGTTCAAAGGAACCGTGTTATTACCACCGTCTACCCATGTATTAGTTTAGAAATACAAAATTAATAGAAACAAAAAAAATGAAGGGTAACAAGCCCTTTTGATTAAGGAGTCACAAGTACAGCCCACCAACCACTTCCTTTTTTATGCCTTACACCCAGACAAATACTACCTATTTGCAATGTCTAAAATTCCTTTCTCTTTTTCTCCTCTGTTTCCTACTTTGTAATCCTTTATCAGAACTGTAGCATTTTAACTCAGTCTCTCCTTCCTCAGTTCTTTTGCCAAGGGACCCTCCCTCCAGAGTATCAATTTAATCCAAATGAGATATTTCCTCGGGTGGTTCCTGTTCCCTTTGTGCATTTATTTGCCTTCTGCTATTTTAGTTTGGGATTCAAATGTCAGCAAAGAAGCTTTGGGTAATCATGCTCTCTCCCAAGTTGAAATCTTAAATGCAAGCTCAAAGGTCAAGATTTTTGAGTCAAGATTTTTGGGTCTGCAAAGACAATATTTTTTATTTATTTTTTATTTATTCTTTTTTTTAAAATAAAGCCTCATTTGTCTTATTCGACACAATGTTCATTGATGCACACAGCACCAGTAAGCATGCTGAAGATTTGTTTAACAGCATTTCAACTTTGAGAGAAGTGAAGTTGAACAATTTTTTCTAGGTTAGTATCTGTCAAAGGCCCCATAAAATGATCAGATATGTTGCTTACAGTGCCTCTACCATGAAGTTAGTCATATTTTGTATGTATATGAGATAGTAGGTTTGACAAACCTTAAAGAAAGCCCCCAGGGTCTTTATGAATAATAAATGTTGGTTTAGGGCTAAAACCTTCAGCTGAACTCTGCTTGCAGGCTTTGAATTGTGAGCTTTTACAAGGTTGTTTTGTTTCTTTTACAGAATGTATTCAGTGTGGTGTCTGGTGGTAAGAATAAAACTAAATGTTGATGCATATTGCTGCCAGATAGTGACTGGAGAAATTATTCTTCTTCCTTTGAGGTTTTGTAACTGTATCTTGCGCTGATCTCTCTCTTTTGAGACTATAGAGTGCAAAGTCCTAGTGGAATACTATCATCAGCTTGGAATATCTTCTTTCAACATAATTGTTTATGCATAATACCATTTAGATAGAACCTTTCATTTTAGGATCCCGGAGCATTTTATTGGCATTAGACTAGCAGTCTTGTTACACCCATTAGGAATATTACATCTACTTCATAAATTTTACAAAGGAGAACTGGACGGGATCAGTGACTTACCTCCAGTGGCTGGTGAACAAATGGGAAAAAGCAGAAATAGGAAGCAGAAATAATGATTCTTACATCCTGATGTCAGGCCAGGTAACAGCAGAGGCTGCATTCACAGTTTTACAACGACAACTTTTCAAAGGGTTTCTGTGTTTCTAAGCAGGTGCGTTTCTTCATGAAGAATGTTCAGTTTCTTAGGAAAATGTGATTTTCCATAGAAAATACCCAGCATTTCCGCAATAAAAATGTTTCAGTTGAGCAACTTTTTTTTTTTCTTTTTTTTTTTTGGACGAGAATATTTTTGAGTGAGTAGTATTTTGGCTACTGCATGACCCTGTTTTCCTGTAGGGCCTGCATTTCTTCGTGTAGTTCTCCCTGCAACATATGGGGTAACAACAGACTTCGGGGATACTTTGCTTCTAAATTCTTTTGGAAGGGGACACAGTTGAGTATCATAGGTGGGGTCATCTAATCTTTGAGAACAGGCATTGACTCTTAATTCACTGATACACATTTATTGACTGAAACCATGTTTTGGTATTGATGTTTTCCTAGTAAAGCTTTAAAATCAAGACAGAAATGTTTTATTTTAATCATATTTTAAGGAAAAAATAAATAAATTCACCATTGCCAATAAAGTAGATACTTTTCTTTCCTGCTCCCCATTGATAAATATCTGTATGTGTCTTTCTCAAATGATCACTCTACATTTTCTCATTTATAAAATGAGAATATATATAAATATATATATAATATAAAATATAATATATTTTATATTTATTTATTATTATTTATATTTATATAGAATATAAAAATATATATTCTCATATATAAAATTCACATTTTATATAATGCATTTTTATATGAATTGTACATTATAAAAAATTCTATATATTACAGCTTAACATCTTTTGCTGTAATCACTTTTGGCCTACTCTTTTCAGATATTGTCCATTTTAATCTTTACCTTTGCATTACCAGAGAAGTCAGATTTATTTTATTCTCCACCCTGATTACATTTCAGTTTATCCACCAAGACTTCATTACTTTTTTTTCACCATCTTGTCCTTTTGCTGCAGTTCTGACCTGACGAATCTTACAGAGAAATACATTTAAAGGCTGCTGCTGTGACATCAGGGAACTCACTTGTACGAAATTTGGCATCTTGACTATTCTGCCAGTATCACTGCCTTCCAGATTGTTACAGAATTGATTGTTATTGATTTCAAAGTGCCACTGACTTTAGGTTCTTGCACCATCTCTCCTTAATAAAAAAAAAATAAATTCATACCTATTCTTTCTGATCTTTCTCACAGCATGCTCCATCTGAGGGAGTCTGATTATGAAATGGAATCAGATTACTCGACATGAATGGAGCTTCCTGATTAACTGCAAAATCGTGTCAGATATGGGTCACAGGGCTCTCAGCAACAAATACACTCCTGTTCATTTTGCTGGCATGATCTTGTTCCCTTTCAAAAGGATATTTCCGCCTACAAAAGTAGTGCAGAATTCTTATCTACTGAAACACTATTGTAAGCAGCCTTGGACAAACCAGGTGTCTTACTTAAGAGTCTCTCGTGTATATGACATGTGCGTATCAGCTGCCATGATATTAAATATTATCTGATTCACTCCCAGGGCAAAAATGCAAGTATGCATTATACATACTACCTTGACTAGTACATAAGCTCAGCACTGAGTCACTTCATGCAGTCTGATGACCACACATGGCTGCACCTATCCTACAGCATCTATCTAATCTATAGTGTGTGTCCTTTCCTTGTCTAACCAGCAGACCTATCAGAAAATATCACAGCTTCCTCCCTGCTGGGAGGTTTCTTTCAAAGTTTCTTCTAAGAAAAACAGGGCAGATCATAAATGTGCTGAAGAATATCTCTTTTTACAAGTCGCTCCCCTACATACTTCATCTCATTTTGGTGGCTGTGTTGTGATCATCATCACGGACAGTCAAACAACAATATTATACAGATGTCCTCTGCCTTCCCTAATGGCTGTTGGGGAGAGACGTGAATAAATGCATCACTTCCTTTTTTATGGGAAAAAGTTGGTTGATGGCTGGTGACAAATTGTTTCACAGCATTTCTTTAAAGCCGGTCTTATAAGAGGAAGGTATACAAATCTCACCAGTTACAGAAGACTATGTCAACGTTGTCCTAAGCTGAAATGAATGCTTGATAGTGAAAATAAAAAATAAAAAGGGGAACATAATCAGGAAAACCTAGGCAAAGAGAAAGTGGGTCAAAAACATATTAGTAACTCCTAAGCAGAAGTCTCAAAAGGATGGGTGAAAAAAATCTACCATGGTTTAACCACAACCTGTAAAAAAAAGCCATGTGCCCTAATGTCCTAAAGAATTCATTCTTTTCCAAGTCATTCCCCCATTCCCACTTTTGCTTTGGAAATTTTGTACTGGTAAGAAGAAACTGACCATATTCATATCTTGTTCCAGTGAGGATGCAACCAGTTCTCCTGCTCTGCAGCAGGGCCACAGCCTGGATTGTCTTCCCAAAACCCAGGAAACAGACAAGATTGACCTGGTCCTTCAGGGAAAGTCTGTTATAGCAGCCAGACTTGCGGTCACTTGATTTTCTATTGTGTTTCACCAAGCAAAAAAGGGACCTAAAGAAACCCCTAAGTTTGTATGCCTGCCAGCGCTTTAATTTTATATTTAAAATCTGTGCACTGCCTGCTGACCGATGATTAAAGAATCATTCATTAAAATAAAACATAAAGCACAGTCTCCAGAGCAGTCCAATCCTCACAACTCTCTCTACAACTATTTTCCTGCCAGGGGAGCATTTTTTGTAGCACAGCATTCATGGGCAAGAGTTGGGATTCACTTGCAGCCTGTCTCCATGGTTCTTCTTTCAAGTTTGGGTTCCTAGTAACAGCGTCTCTCAGCCCATCTTTCAGCTATCCTGAGTCTACAACACTCATTTTAATAGTTATGTTATTTGTGTGTGAAATGCTCCAAGGTACTCTGTTTGAAAGGCACAATACAGGTGCTGTTGCATTTTATTGTATTATTCAGAAAATGAACAACAGAGGTACTAGCTGGCTGAACTGCCAATGTTAAATGATTGCCGTGAGGGAGTTGCGGGGCCTTTTAAATAAACTATGTGTGATTTCCATAGATGTATTACTATTTAAATAGTACCCATGACAGACAAGCACATTTGAAAAAAAAAAGAAAGGGTGAAGGCTCTTTGAGATTTCCAGAGCTGACACGTCAATAGTGGAGTAGCCTAGGGAAAATGAAGTGAAACCTGTCCATGAGGAGACAATAAATGAACAATGCACATAAACTTATGCACACGTGCATAATGATGCAGGCATAATGAAGTGTGCTGGAAAAAAGAAAGGTGTGGTGCGATATATGCAAGAAAAACTGAATTGGATTCAATACATTAAGTAAGATTATGGGGCCATTTCAGCATTTGTGATTGCTCTCTATTAGCAGTAGCACAGCTTGTCACTACCTACATATATATATATATGCGGCATGCCTTGTGTTGTCCAGTAGGATATGAACGGTGAAACAAGATGAAACTGAGCAAATGAAAATGAAGGAAATGTCAGGAGAAAAAGTAATCTTAACAGTCAGGTCTGTTAAACTGTAAAAGTGTTTCCTTAGGGAAGCAGTAAAAACATCATCACTTCAGTCATTTAAAACTGGATCAGAGAAATATACAGGACTCCTTTCTGCTCCTATTATATGGATATCATTCTGGTTTTGAAACTCTGTGTTTTCTTTTGCACTGATACAACCTAAAGCAGAACCTGCCTCCTTGGGCACAACTGATTTTAGCAGGAATTAGTAGGGAGACGGAATATGCAGGCCACCAGGTCTTTTCTCATTCTTAACGCCTATGGGAAAATACTGAAATGGGATTGAGTTTCTGGAAATAAATATTGCAACAGATTTGACCACGTATCTAAATGATTTAAGTTAATATCCTAGGAATGTCTGGGGGCATGGATGACATGGTCTGTTAAAATAGCAGGAATACTGCATTTTCAAATAGCTTTCAAAATTTCAGTGGAAATGGATACCATTTTAAATCTTTCTGTACCTGCCTGAATGTTCATATGATTTTGAGGCGCACAGTGCCATACTGTTGGTCTGCGGTAAGCATTGTTCTGAGACCATGAAATAAATTCTACTTACTTGTTTTCTTTGTGCGTGGTGGGTTTTTTTTCTTCCCCAAGAATTAGATTCAATATCAATCAAAAATTGTTAGTACAGCAATTGAAGTGCAGCGTCTTGCAGACCTTTTCACAAGTACAGTAATGATTTTTGCTATATTTTTTTAGTATGTATTGGCTTGCTCTCTATTATACATGGGAGCCCATATTTATGCAAAACAAACTTTCACACAATTTAAGTGAAAAACTTACCTTGAGACTGAATCCACGTAGTATGACATCAGCAGAAAATATAGCCCATTATGTTTTAGGTAACCAGCTGGCTAATGACTTTGGTGGTCCTTCTGTTAAAGGCTGCTGATACTCAGAATGAAGCTCTCTAGTTAGAATGCTGACTCTTACTCATTGCAGCCCAAATGCAGCAGCACTTGTTGCTGCATGATAGATTTATTGTTCAAAAAATTATCAAGGCTTTTTCTTAGGGGATCCATTCATGGAGGATAAATGGCCCTCACATGTTTTATTTTCTGGACAGTTGTTGATATTTCAATGGGAATACAGTAGTTCAGCATTTAAATATCTTCTGAAAATTATACTGAAGTTGTACATTAGATCTTTTTTTTTTTTTTGACCTGTGTTAAAGACTGATTGGTGTCAGCTTGATAATGGAGAGGATATCAGATACCTGCAACCTTCTTTGCTTTGTTAAGATCTATTTAATGAATATTCGATTCTTTTCTGTGAGTGTGTGGTATACAGTTTCTGCCCATGTTCCTGGCTGAACTTCTCTGTTGAGTGTTAGGTACTTCATATCTTTACAGCAACTTATCTCCAGCTTGTTTTCTTTCTCTACTCATTTGCATGAGGAAAGTTCATTACACTTCCTGGAAACAAAACATCGTATACTGGGAATGTAAATGTATAAAGGGAATGTTTCCATTTGCTACATTTGAAAGACCCCTTTTAAATGATAAAATAATTTATTAATGTAAAAAAGAAACCATGTACATTTTACTAGCTTAGAACATCTTTAAATCCCCGTTATACAGTATATCCAATTTCGAAAAAGCAAAGTATTAACTGTAAGTATTCTTTACTGATAAAGTGTGCAGCACTTTGCTTATTGGTGTCTGTTGAACCAGTCTGCCAGTTGATGAGCACAAGTTCATCACCTCTGACTACAACAAGATAGCTGACATCGCACAGGGAGATCTGGGTTATCAGATGTGAAACTGGCTGGGATCAGCAGTGTTACGTGGAAGACTGGAAATGGGTGTATTAGGTGGGGACTCCACAGGGGCTGGTCAGAATCAGAAAGGCTTATTTGTGCCCTGAACCTCAGAAAGTTCAATGTCATGGTTAACTCAGTCACTCACGAGCTGCTTAAAAATAAAATCAGATGCTTGAACTTTGACTCCTGGCTTTGAAAGTGCAACTTTAACAAATGTGATCACCATTTATATACTTGACACCTTGTTTAATGTAGTATTATATTTGCATTAAACTAATCATAAGAACATCTAACATTTTCTATATCTATTTTTTCTACCTAGATACTATCTATTCTCCCTTTCTTCAGAAATCATTATTTCATTTTCTTCTTTTAGAAGGCAACTGTCTGGTAGTCTTTGTCTCCAAAGTGGGTGACAAACTGTTCACCAGCTGCTGGACATGTGCTGAACTCTGAGAAACAGTAGAACTCAGTTCAGAGAAGTTGTGTGGCAAAAATCAGCGTGCTCTTGTACTACTATGCATGCCAGGGTTTTAAACAGTGCTTGATGATCTCATAGGACAAATCAGGATTGCACGCAACTACTTTGCCAAGTAGGTGAAATCTCTTGGCACTCTCTCCTTTTAGGGATAATTTGAAGTATTTCACCTTGTTTTCCAATCTCCTCCCTGACACTGCTACTTTAATAAATGTTTGCTCTATGCAGCAAATTGAGGAGTCAGAGCTCTTCAACCTGAGAGCTCTCTACGACACCTTCAAGGGTCCTGCAAATGGCAAACGTGGTTCATGTGTCAGTCCCACCTTTTCCAGTGAGAAAACAGAAGAAAAGCTGCTCTGAGATCACCACCCATTCTTCTTAGACATGCAACTGCTCTTTGCTTTCTGGAACATTTTCAAGTTTGCGGGCCCTTTGAAAAACAAAAAGTGAATAAATACCTTGTCAGTCCCTCCAAAACATTTATTTTCCAAGTTGCTAAAAAAAGGAAAAAAATCACTTTCACTCAAAAAATCTTTTCTTTCTTTCAACCTTCTAAAACTTATTTTAATTATGTTTACTACAAAATGTTGTAAAGAAATATTTTTAAACTAAAAAAATCAAACTATTTTAGTTTAAACTGCCTAAACAATTATTTCAATGGCTATTGGTATGCAAGATATTTTGTTGTTACCAAATTGCATTTGTTCATACGATCTCATTAGTGTACATATTGTATTGAATGCCCAGTAATTCCTAACTGACCACTCAGGAGCAAAGAAGACAAAGCAAAGCTGTTTTTGAAGGGCCAGAGATCACAGTTAGACAACAACCTCTGCTTCCTTCTGTTTTTTCACTAAGTGGCAACAGGAAGCACGCAGCATCTTGCAGGGCATAAGTCATGTCTGCCGAGGACAGTAAAATTTTTGCTGCCACAATGGCTTTAGACTCCACTTTTGAAGAGAGAAAAAGAGAGTTTAGAGACTTTGAAAGGTCATTTAGTTCATTTCCTTTTCCCCAAAGCAAGCACAACCACACCTGTATCAGGTATCATGTGCTGTGATAGATTTTTGAATTGTGAAAAAAAAGAGAATCTTTGCAGTGATGATTTAGGATTTCCATAGTGTGGGGTGTGTTTTGTTAAAAAGTCGTCAGCTCTGGAATGACCTTAAGGGAAGGACACAAAAGGTACTTGCTTTGAAACATGACTGGGGGAGTAATACTCCTAGACTTGCTTAACATCTTTCTGTCATGGCCAAAAACTCTTGAGTATAACTGCTGCATGTCTGAGAAGAGCTCTATCCTATCACTAAGTCTATATTTTCCATTCATTTAGGAATTATTTAAACACTTTATCATGAATATATAATTTGTCCATTAGGCATAAGTTAAATGCAGTTCAGCTGGTATTAGACAAATTAAGAAATAGATACGTAGACCATCCAGAGTCTACACATGTACCATATTTGGGTCTTCAAGCCTGGTATTCAGTGGCTGCACTGGTAACTCAATGACAGCCTTCATGACCCAGGGCTGCTGGGCTTTTCTGGCACTTCACGAAGGCATAGTGCTGTGGCTGTAGTGCTCTGTTAACATTCTTCTCTTCCTGAGAATTGCAGGGTACATAGCCGTACTGTCTGCTCTTCGAAGTAAACAAGAAGGGGATATATTCTTCTGAAACACTGTAATTACACTGCTGGTAGGTCCTCAGAGATCATTCTGGATCCTATTTCTGGACAATGTGGTATATATGTGGAATTATAACTGTATTGCAGCTGTGAGCTAAGTGAGCTCACAAAGATAAGTGAGCTAAGCACAGAAAAGAAAGGAAAAAGCCATTCCTGGTCAAGCCCCCATGATTTTATTGGAGGACAGTAGGAAAGAGGACACAGGGCAGACACATTGAATTTCATAAATGACAAAGTTAGTGGGACCATAGTCATTCTGCAGAATTAGTACCAATTTGCACAGGACTAAATAACTGTACAAGTTTCAGAATGTCAAAGACTTAAAACACTCCACCTACTCAGTGCTCCTCTCTGTTCTTTGGGAATAATCCACCTTTTAACTCCAAATACCTTCTCCAGGATTTCATGTGCACTTTTTAATTACGTAAAGTAGAGTAAAGATCTCTGTTAGGAGGCAAAATATGACCATTATAGAGTCAAGAAATATGAATTGTCTGTATCAGTATCCAGAATCAATTCAAACAGAACATCTTTTGGGGTTTACTCATCCTATTTCCCAGGGAATCTCCCAACTTGAAGGTAGCCTAGCTTTATTTGTCTTGCATTAATTTATTTTCCCCCATTGTATAGTTGCTGAGCAGCGTTGAAGGTGTTTGGCAGTTACTCTTCCCCATGTTTTCAGCTACATGAAATTTGCAGCATGTTACACCGCTTGACAGGAACAGAGAATCAACCCCAAGGATCTGCTGACAAGAAAAGCCCAGATGTGGTGTGTGTAAGTTTTCAATCGTTTTTCGCCTTTTAGCTGTGGAGGAATTTTCTCAGCTATGCTAATTATGTTATCATCCTGATACAAGCTTCATTAAAGCACTTTTAGCCCTCTTGCCTGGAGCTCAGAGAATTCACTGTCTTTAAATAATCCAAGAGAGCAAAAGAAAATCAAATGAGAGATTGTACATGATTTCATCTGCTGCGTTGCACAGAGAGACAGAAATTGCCAATCCACAAGGAAAAGAATGTAACGTTTCTGGTGGGAATTCAGGCTATGCTGGAGGAAAGGAACTTTTCTTTCCTCACCTGCACCTCCACACAGCTTAGATTAGGCCCCTGCTGTTCATTAAGTGCTGTTTTGATGATGACCAACACCACTACCCACTCCCAAAAGACCCTGCTAGATTTATGAGAGTGTAGTGAACCAGAATGCCAGGTGGGGACCTGGACAGTGGGAGACATGAAGACAGCCCACGTCTGTCCACTTCTGCCTCCCTGGGCAGTCAGTGACTATGGAGGTATCTTAGAGAAGGCTTCCTCAAGTCTTATGCTAGTTTCTTGGAACAGGTGGGTATGTGCATATACTTGGAATATCAAATTTTACTTGGGTGCTGCCATTTCATTTCTAGGTGAAACAATTCACTATGCTGGCAAGCTATCTTACTGCAGTTTTTCTAGATAATAGCAGCAGGTTTATTTGTAATTCTGTGCACAGATTTTGGTTTTGAAGTTGGCTTATGCTTTTCTAAAACACAAGAAAACTTCTTTGAAACTCTCTGGGGAAGGAAGAGCTTCGCTATTTATTATCCAGATTAACTGCTTTTTGCTCCTCAGAAGCTTGCCGCAGCTTCCTCATGGTTTTTTTGCAAGACCTGACTATGCACATGACATGCCCAAAAGCCATCCAAAGCCATTTCAGTCACCTGAACCACACGCAAACCTACCCACATTGTGCTGTCTCAGCTATCCTCAGCCTGCCTTGTCCTGGGGTAGAGAGTGTAAAAACCTTTTTGCATATCTGCACCTGAGAAAACAAATAAATCCTTTCCCTTGCGTTACCACTCCTGTTAAAATTATCCAACCATCAGCTAAACCACAATTAGATGGCTCTGGCGTGTGGGACTCAGTCCTGGTGCTCCCGACACCTCTTACTGCAGTGCCTTTTCTCAATGGTGTCAATGGCGAGAACGAAGGACCACTGCTTTCAGATCTGAACTGGCTTCCAGTAACCTCCTGGATGAAATAACACTTTAACCTATCAAGCAGTGAACACTTTGGTAAGCAGCTACCTGACAGACGAAATTTCCTTACACTGCCACAGGTAAGGATAGCTTGAATGCTGTGGAAGGTACGTGCCCAGCACAAACACGAGGAAGCTGCCAGATGCATAGTTTCTGTAAAGGATCTTCCATGCTGCATCTTAGTCACCTCAGCTATCTACTAGAGCTTGTGCCCCTGCACTTTCCAGGCAGACTGCAAGCCTTCTGTGTTTCCACTTTCTTAAAAGCTATTAGGTCATTCGCTGATGCTAATTGGCTGGGGTTATTTTATAATATTAATATATGAAGATGGCACCAAAGTAGGTGATCTGCACCCATACAATCTATTTAAAACGTAATTAAAAAACCATAAAACCAGCACAGTATCAGCCTAATTTTGCCCTCACTGAAGTCAGTGGTAAGGGTCTCTCTAATAACAAGAGTAAATTTGAACAAATTCTGGGACCTTTTAAAGTATTGCACAGAAATACTGCTAGATTTTAGTCTAGTGTATCTTGCTCTATTTTTAAACTACACTCAAGGAAAATCCCTGTTTTATTTAGGGAAAAAAAAAAAGAAGAGAAAGAGAACTCTTCTGCTGTTTTTTTAGCTCTGCTTTCTTTTGCTTTATTGTAGTTCTGTTAAGTGCTGCTTTGACACTTGACACATGTAGGTCTTTATCACTAGCCAGACACTTCTGTCATCAGAAGCTACCATGGTCCCAAGTTGTTATGGAAAACCATTTGATGATAAGAGATTTTAATGAAACATAACAAAACAGACAGGAAATGAAGGTCAGTGAGAGGATTGCTTTACAACAACACAACTGTTTTTCAATAAATATTAAAAACAACATCTGCTGCTCTCTTTAATGTTATGAAAATTTCATTTTATTAAGATCTGAGTAGCAAATTACTTTTAGATGACTTTGAAAGTAATTTGCAGCTCAAATGTGTCTGTGTTTTGGGGGGTAATTTATGACTGTTTTCAGATTGTATGATGATTTTTATTAAGAATCATTTCTCAATTTCCTTCCTTTTATGAAAAAAGGAAAGGTGCTAACTGATTACACATAGATTTCTTTCTCCTTGCATCTTCTTTCTCTTGACACAAACATTTACTCTATAAAGTAAATAGCTCCATGCTGTGCAGTACTTCTGTAAAGAAACCTAAAATGATAGAGAGCTCATGTGTTTTGGGCTTTACAACATCAAAGTATTTAGTAACTTAAGATCCACTGAAAATCAAGCCTGCCTCAGCAGAGTCTACTGTATGTGTTAATACACAACACCAAAGGACTTAATTTGTTTGTTTTTCTCCTACCTGATTTCAAATCAGGAACTTATAGGTGAGGAGAAGAAAGTTATAGAGCGGATGAAAAAGACTTCCTCTCAGAGCTCTGAAAAGCACTGTAGTAGGAGATTCATGCCACAGACAGAAATCCCAGAAATCCCCTGACCGCAGCACAAATACAGAAAGAAAGAAGGGTACAAACAATTTAGTACTACTGCAGGAAGGTACCATAAAATGTACCAAACCCTGTGCCTGTAGTTTTAGCAGCAATCTAGCTCCACTGAAAAGCTTGCCAATGCCATTTTCATCCTGCAGTTACTAGAAGAATTTCATGGACAGCAGAGATCCTTCACTCCTCCTGGGCATGTATAAAAGCCCATTAAATTGACATACATATATATATATATATGCATGCATATAAATTATCTGCAGCAGCTATCACAAGGTTATCTTGAGATCACGGTGTGATGAGCAATCAACACTTTGTTCTTTTGCAACTTGATTGCACCACGGGAAGTAGAGTGGCTGCACTTTGGACCCCTTTCAAACTGTTTGAGCATGTGCTTTCTCTGATCTCAAGATAGTCAAAGTGCCTGAAGATTCCTGCCTGGTTCTTTCACTCTTCAGTCAGACCTGACTTTAGTTTCATTGCCCCAATATTAAGATACTAACAAGAACTATAAGCATCCAAATCATCTTAGCAAAGTTACTGGGTTATTAGACTAGTGATAAATGGCCATAAGCATGTTTTCATTCTTCCTCAAAGTGTCTCAGCTTAAATCCCCATGAAGATAAACACTGATGAGTAATAACACGGGAGCCCCAAAGGCAGTAGCTGGTGGATTTTCTCCTATTGTTTTACAGGAGCATATTGCTTAGGAGGCTCTGTATGGCCTTCATGCTTCTTTTTCCTCAAGCTTCTTCACCCTCACCAAACCACACCATTACAATTGTAAGAAACAACCATTAACCAACATACCCTAACATTTTCTGACATATTTCACACACACCACTGGTAAAAATTATTCAATAGCAACTCTGAAGATTTTTGTGGTTCTAAGTCCACCATGTGAAACACTGAGAAAATTTGGAGATACTGACTATGAGCCAGCAGTGTGCCCAGATGACCAAGAAGACCAGTAGCATCCTGTCTTGTATCAGAAATAGTGCGGCCAGCAGGACTAGGGAAGTGATCGTCCTCCTGTACTCGGCACTTTTGAGACCCCAGCTTGAAAACTGTGTTTGGTGTTGGGTCCTTCACCGCAGGAAAGACACTGAGGTGCTGGAGCATGTCGAGAGAAGGGCAATGAAGCTGATGAAGGGTCTAGAGCACAAGTCTTAGGACGAGTTGCTGAGGGAACTGGGGTTGTTTAGTCTGGAGAAAATGAGGCTGAGGGGAGACCTTATCACTCTCTACAACTACCTGAAATGAGGTTGTTGTGAGGTGGGGGTCAGTCTCTTCTCTCAGGTAACAAGCAACAGGACAAGAGGAAATGGCCTCAAGTTGCACCAGGGGAAGTTTAGATTGGATATGAGGAAAAATGTCTTCCCTTGAAAGGGTTTTCAAGCGTTGCAACAGGCAGCTCAGGGAAGTGGTTGAGTCACCAACCCTGGAGGTATTTAAAAGACTTATAGACATGGTGCTGAGGGACATGGCTTTGTAGTAACTTGGCATTGCTAGGTTTGCAGTTGGACTTGATAATCTTAAAGGTCCCTTCCAACCAAAATGATGCTCTGATTCTGTGTTCTCTCTACACTGAACACTATTTTCACCAAATCCATTGATTCACAGCTTGCCTTTTCATGCAGGCAAGACATTGTTTCCCAAAGATGGTGTAAGATGTATGCTAGTATCTGAAAGTAAAATGTGTATTAAAGTACTTTAAGCAGTAAAAGATAATTAATTGTTAGTGTCCATACAGTTTTCTGTTCAGTATGTTAAGAAAAAGGCTGCAAGGGTAGAAATACTTCACCAATGTAGACCACTTTGTCACTGTAGAATGTGGGTTTCATCCTGTATGAACATATGACTTCTTATGGCACATTTAAATGTAGGACCTGGCAGGGCAATTATTCTTGCTAATTGCTGCCTCATTCATTTATTGAGTAATGAGTCTTATACTTGCCTTCTGCTCTACGCAAGGTTACATTTTGTTTCATTGAGTCTGGAGACCTCAGACTGCATTGTAAAATGTAAGAAAACCACCTAGTCGTACCACCTAGTCATATGTATGCAATTAGAAGACATTGCTAAAAAATGACACAGGCTTTGTATAAATTTACTCTGAAAGAAAAAAAAAATCCCAAATCTTTCACTTCTTACAGCTTTGACTCAAGAACCACTCTGTTATATGTGCAGCTGCTAGAGTTCAATAATCAGAATTACAGATGATCTTCCATTGTTCTTTTGCATAGTATTTCCACTTTAGTTATTTTAGATAAATCTTCCTTTTTCATCTTAAATTTGGAAATATGTTCTGCAACTGGGTCATTACATCTTGACACACGTACATGGATTAAAGGTATTATAACTAACACTTTTCTACAAAGTAAACCAGCACTACTCAAAAAATATATTTTTTTTAACTTATATGTTTCTTTTACATTTTCAGCAGATTCAAAGGAGAGGAGCATGGATAGATACTTCAAGGTAGGCAGTAACAGCCCAAAAAATTTTTTTCTGACAGCTGAACAAAAATGTGGTTGGGTGTGTTGGATGGCTTTTCTGAACTAAATTTACACTGTAATATGCAGAGCAGAAAGAGATACTTTAAAAATATACCACTGACATATTTTTACACACAGGAAGGTCTGAAAACAAAACTATTTGATGGTTGCTTTTTCTGTATCTAAACTTTCTTCTACACTGACCATTAAGCTCCCTGTACTGAGAGTACTTTTTTTAAGTAGTGTCGTAGTAATAAATATCTTTGTCTGTCTCTGCAAATGGATATGAATTTAGTGCTTTATTTCTCTATCTGGGTTGTGACAGCTCTTGGCTTTCAATCCAATTAACTGAGTCATACTGTTATAAAACTCCAAGGAGAGAAGAATGTCAGCCCCATAAACTTAGAAATAACAGGATTGCACTCTTTTTTTCTTTGAAGGACACATTTCTCTTTCAACAGTATGACTACCTTAATATTTTATAGGTTCAAAATGAAAGAAAAAAATAATAATCTGATTTTAGATTCCACTGGGCAGTATATGCAGGAAGAGCTACATACACATAGCTTACTGCAGTCTTCCAGAAATATATACCCTGTGTGTAAGGACAGAATGGATGACTAGTCTTCATATTACTAATCCTAACCATATGGTCTCTTTATGTGGAATAAGAACAAGATCCTAAAACTCTTGCTCTTGTGTATCATTTAAGTGGATCCAGGAACAGTTATCATGTATCAGCCCGTATGCAGAGGATCCTAACAAGAGTTCCTGGGGATTATGTGAAAATCCTGTTCCTTAAAGTGAGGATAGTGGCCAGCAAAATGTAACTTATTTTCAAGCCATTTAATCACATCAAGTTTTCAAAATCAGAAACATTAAGATCTACTTACTCCTTAAGGGAGCAGCAGTGGCTGTCACTAAACGATACAGGAGCCCCATGCCTAGCCAAGCGTGGGGCTGACTATGTGAGCAGGTAAGGATGTCTGGAAATTTGGTGGTTTCACTTTGTGTAAAGTTCTGCCTAATCACACAGAGCAGTTTAGGTTTGGGCAGAATCTGCAATCTGCAAGAGATATACCTCAAAACAGGGATGGTCTATGCAAATCCATGACTAAATGCTTAGATGTGAAGCAGAAATTTGACATCAGGAAGGGCAGGTTTTGAGAAGAGGAAAAAGAAAAAAACCCAGGGGATTAATGGATTTGAAACAGAAGTTGATAAAAAGCGAAGAAAAGAAACAAGCTACCAGAAGGGTGCAGAGCAGGAAAAATTCAGGGTGTATAGTGTAATCAAGTCAACTGCAGATACTTATTGCAATAATCACAAAAGGATGTTCTGGAAGATTCAATGGGAGGACAGAAGCAGGCATCACCTGAAGTGAAAAAACCAGAATAACCTGTTGCTTGTTAGTCTGATGTTGCTACAGCCTGAGTCATGCTTTGGACATCTTTGTAGTGTCTCTTGACAATACCTTTCCTTTTCTTTGATTCCCTTTTCAAGGGAATTAAATAAGTATCATAATTGAAAGGATTTTTTAACATTTGAAAATTGTGGTTTTGTGTAGAATCAATAGTAATCTGTTTTGGAAGCAAGCACTGCAAGGATTTCCTTGAAAGCTCCCACACCTTTTCATGACATGCGGAAACAACTTCAACCTTTTCTGTTCTTACCATTCTGTGTAATATTTTTGGCACACGCACAGAGGAACATGGGATTTACTGCTGTATTTTTTCTCCTAATGACAGCTTTGAAGGATGTCTCCTGATCTGAAGCCACAAAGTAAAAATGGCAACAAAATGAGCAAGACAAGTCTGTAGTGCTATGTACTACAGACAAGAGTACTATGGCATATAGATGAGCTGTTTGGAAGAGAGAAATAGCAGCTGAGAAGAGTGACGGACTCAATGAAAAGTCTCAGTGCAACTTGGGCTGGCTTGACATGTTTTGTCATGAGCTTTATAAGCAGAAACCTCATGTATTCAAGTATAGAAAGGATGAGAAAATGCAGTCTGTGGACTCAGCTTCATTCAGGGTTCTAACATAATTTCAAAGCCAGCATAGTAGCACTTAAAAATGAAGTGATACTGGAGAACAACTAAGAAGTTTCTTCAGCCACGTACATAATGAATTCTTTAAGGCATGTCACATGTTTGTCCCAGAGTTCCTTTGGCAAAGCCTAAAATCCATCATTTTGCTTTACATGTCTTTCTGGAAATAAGGTTTTATTAAAAAGTTAAAATAATAATTATGTAATAAAATGAGTCTGGGAAGAGCACAATCTCTTTGGTGCTTTCTTCATATAGATTGACTAAATCTTTTGATAGTTCACCTTGCTCCTCTTCTCTTGGATCTCTGGTAAGTTGTGGTGCACCCAACAACGGAGAAGAGACTTAACCAACACAGCTCTTTGTGATTTTCATGATCTAACCATTTCACTAACCATTTCTCTAGCACTTGGCTTGTCTCTGTTGCTGTTCTCAGTAACAATTACCATAGATCTGCATCATGGTTTTGCAGTTGCCCTTTAAAGAAGAATGATAGCTTTAGGGGTTATTTACCAGATCTATACCATATCACTACTTCCTCTACTTTTTCAGTAATTGTCCTCTGCTTTCACTGTTTATGTGAGGTACCTAAAATTGCAAGCTATTATAAACAAAGACTTAATTCCTAAGTTAAGGGGCGCTGGAGTCTACACATGATAACAATGTGAACATAAGTATGCCAAATTTGATGATGCATTTCTGTATGTATTCATGTCCTTAGAGTCTCATGCAGTTGCTAAACAATAGTGGGTGCTCCTGATTAGGCAAGATTTTAATGACTGACCCTGTGGTCTACACATGAAATGCTCTGTAGCCCGTTACCTCACACTATAAGGTAAGTATGTGGTAAGTATATGAAAAGCTGTGTTCACCTAGGAATTAATAATGGGAATAAAATACCAGTTTGTTACTCTCAGGTACTTCCTGCACTAAAAGTTGTTGCTGAATCATTATTTTGCATGGTCCGTGAGCATACAGCTAGAAGGCACTTATAATTGAAAACTGGACGTAACTATCATGCTTCTGAGAGTACAATGCAATATGTAAATCTCTCTTGTACCACTCAACAAGCTCTTGGTTTACAGCCAGATCTGCAATACATGAAACTGTGGCAGAGGGTACTGCACATTTGTTTCTGTAATAAAAACTGGCATGAAATATTATTGATGTTAATGCACAGCTGCTGGGGAAAAAAAAAAATAAGGCAATATTTGGAAAGGAGGTTGTTGGATTTTTTTCAGTGAAACATAGTGATTTTCCAGGCTGCAGTGTGTTGGAGCAAAACAGCATCACACTGATTATTCAGCTAACTGCAGGTGTAGTGGATGTCAGAGCTGGGCCATGATGGGTAGCTCTGCATCATGGTACCAGCAGGCTGGTCAGTAGCTCTACTCAAAAAGAAACAAACAAACAAAAATACCCCAACAAAAAAGCAATCCCCAAACCTGTGAATATGGGGTAAAAGTTAACCTAAAGAAAACAAATTAGAATATTAATCTTAAAATTAATCTTCATCATAATCTGACTTCATTCTAGCTGTAGGTAAGCACAGAAAGCCTGTCCTGAGAGGAACTGGTGAAAATCAAGGAAGGGGGCACACCAAAAGATGTGTGTCCCCAAAAGGGGTTCCAGAGGAGGTAAGATGGCAAGGGTTTATACCTCTCACAACAAACCTGTCAAACTTCTCAAGCCAGTATTTTTACAACTGTATCTTCTTGCAGATTGTCTTTTCTATACAATTTGATACAAACGCTGTTCTTATTTATGTATTTTAGCAAATGAAAAAGTTCTTAAAATTAGAGATAAACATGTAAAATACCAACCAAGTATAAATAGTGCAAACCTGCAAGTATTTGTACAAGCATAAGTCTCCACTTGGAGAACTGAGCAGTCATCCAACCACAGGCATAGTTATTAGTAAAATAAATTAGAAGCTTTTGAAGTATAAATGGCACATTCCATTTGTCTTCAGAGTACATTTCCTTCATTTAGTTTGACCACCTTTCTTCCCTAGTGTCTTCCCCAAGTGTCTTCTTGCTGCTGAAAAACTTCAGAAAAATGGAGGAGAGGAATTCTCTGGTGATAATCCAACATCAATGAACTTTTATCAACTCTGGAAGGTAAATTTTGCAATGATAATTTGGTCATACACCATACACAGTTCTATTTTCTCTTCCTAATTTAAATGTAGCCATTGTCTTACTGCAGTTTATTATTCATACATATTCATAAAATATGCAAAACGTAATGCAGCATAAGCTAGTTAACTTCGTCAGACCTAACTTCACATTTGGAGTTTTCTAATTTTTAATGTCAAAATCTTAAATGAAAGCAACAGTCCTTGCATTCATTTAAAATGTAAGATAAATTAAAGCACTATGTTTAAATAATAGAAGAAAACAGAAAACATAGAATCTTGTTATTTGAATGCAAAGCTACACGCAATGTTCTTAAAAGGCATGAATTAGAGTTTCTTTCAGAGATAAAACTACTGCTGAACACAAAGACCAGATTTAATAACCCAGCTTCCAGTTCTCATGTAGCTACAAACTCCTCTTTACTTCAGAGAATATTTAGCCTTTTTAAACTGGTTCAGAAACCATGGAAAACACTGACATCAGTAAGCTCTGGCTCTTTGTTTTGTTTTGTTTTGTTTTGTTTTGTTTTGTTTTGTTTTGTTTTGTTTTGTTTTGTTTTGTTTTGTTTAGTTTTGAGGTCTCAGCTCTGCAACTTTTGCCACGTGGATGATAGAACCTATCTGCCTGTGTGAAGCTCCAGTGAACAGTGGGCCACAGCAATGCATCAGCTACTGGGAAATGTCTTTTTGCATCATATTTTCAAAGGATGACTCAAATACTAGGGATATCATCCTGCTTGCTCACTAAGTAAAATCAAAGACAATGCGAATTTATTGTTGATTTTGTAGGGTAACATGCCACTGGGCTTTATTTTTATTTTAGAGCTATTTATAAACATGAGGGAACCAGCACTTACACTTTGGGCAAAGATTTGACTTTTAGACAGCTTACAATTAACAATATGCTGGCAACACTTTCAAATAACTAGCACATCATGTGGCTGGTGTCATTAATGTTCATAATACACTATGTCTCAAGATATCCATTGTAGCAACAATAATTGTCATAGGCATTTTTTGTAATTTTATAAAGCAAATATACATTTCCTTAGGAATTTGCCTGTAATTTAGAGTGGCCATTCATTAAAAAAACATTATGAACAGGCTGAAGGTCAAACGTGATTTGAAATTGTAAATAAAAAAATTAGTCTATTTATATTTATGTCTCTTTGCTTAATTTAAAAAAAAACCCAAAACCAAATGCAAAAACAAATAACCAATCCAAAACATAAAAAAGTAGAACAAAAATGAGGATTAATACAGCAATTAATTTGAAACTTTTATGCATTAGATGTGGCTACCTACTGTGCTCAGGAAGATCCTTGAATATCTAGTTTTAATAGAAATTGTCTTAAATTTCTTTATACAATAAAAACTACTCTTATCAAGAAAATAATCAGTCATTTATCATTTAAGATAACAGTGCCTGTTAAAGGCAAAGACACAGACATGTCCATTTATTAGTGCACTTTATACTCCAAACACCATCTGTTCTGTTTTGTCTCATCCAACTTCTTTTTTCTGGTTGTATGTTCATTTTGGTTTTGTTTTCTTTGCCTTTTTGTCTGAGAGCTGGACTTTATTCCCACTGACATCAATGGAAATACCCTTACTGACTTCAGAGGCCATTGACTAGTGTCCCATATTGTTTTCCCCGTTAGCTTGCTCTTTTGATCTCTTAAATCACAAGTCAACTTACTTACAACCCAAATTTTCTTCCTCTAATAACCTGATTCTTATTCCTAAATTCTGCTCTCTGTCTTATTATTCCATTTCATGTTGTGCCCATCCAAACTAAATAGTTTGGCTATTCCTAACTTTTCTGGCCTAAAAACTACATGTCATAGAATCACAGAATCATGGAATGGTTAGAGTTGGAAGGGACCTTAAAGATCATCAAGTTCCAACCCCCCTGCCATGGGCAGGGACACCTCTGACTACAGCAGGTTGCTCGAAGCCCCATCCAGCCTGGCCTTAAACACTTCCAGGGATGGGGCCTCCACAGCTTCCCTGGGTAACCTGTTCCAGTGCCTCACCACCCTCACAGTAAAGAACTTCTTCCTAATATCTCATCTAAATCTCCCCTCTTCCAATTTAAAACCGTTACCCCTTGTCCTATCACTAGACTTCCTGACAAAGAGTCCCTCTCCAGCTCTCCTGTAGGCTCCCTTCAGATACTGAAAGGCTGCTCTCAGGTCTCCCCGGAGCCTTCTCTTCTCCAGGCTGAACAGCCCCAGCTCTCTCAGCCTGTCCTCACAGGAGAGGTGCTCCATCCCTCTAATCATCTTAGTGGCCCTTC
>VZSF01004105.1:231743-246906 GCA_013398295.1 Chionis minor | reverse complement strand
CCGCCAGCTCCTTCAGGACCCGGGGATGAATTTCATCAGGTCCCATGGACTTGTGCACTTTCAGGTTGTTCAGGTGGTCTCGAACCTGATCTTCTCCTACTGTGGGCAGTCCATGTTTCCCCCATCCTCCCCTTTCATTTATGCCTCTCACCCAATTCATTCTGTTTCAAAAGAAATGATCTCAAAATTTCAAATATTATATATGAAATTTTTTTTTCCTGACCACATAAGCATAAGCAATCTCTTCTATGAATGCATTTTACTTTTCACACAGATACTGCAATACATGTTTTTCTTACTTTTTAATTTTTCCTCTCTGTTTTACTTTTCCATGCTGAATTTTTTTCCTCCCTTTTGAAGTAATCTGGTTTTATATTATTTTGAATGAGGCAGGTGGGGATATTGGGTCTTCCCTGTCATGGCTCCAGGGCTACCAATGACATACAAGTTGATGAATAATGATGATAGTGCACCATATTGTCAATACTAGGAATTCAAAAGCTGCAGTGCCCAGGAATCTCTTCCATTTTCCATATTAGTCAAAGTAATTGGCAAGATAATTTTTAAACATAGTGTACCATCAACATACTAATGATAATGGAACCCTGTCTTGCTCACCAGACCATGTCAAGTAAGTCTATATTATAAAGAAATACTTCAGCAATTTTTTCATCTTGGAGCCCTCTGTGCATGGTAAACAACCACAGCTTATGGTGGGACTGACCCATTCGAGGTTGTTCACTTCCTCTTTCTCTCTGGGTTTGCTACAGCAGGACAACAGCAGAGAAGTAAGGCACTGCTAGACCCCCAAACACCTTTTTTTCATGCTATCCCATGCTATGACAGAAGTGAATTCACAAATGGCTTTGATCTCCCTTCTCCTTTGAAAATGGAAAGCACTGCCTCAGGCTGCAGCAAGTTATCCCATAGTCCATTTCTGTTTCCTCAGGCATCCCTAAGGACACAGCCCTAATCCCTAATAGCCCTAGCTATTGACCAACTGCACAGGCTCTCCCTGCTTTTCAGGGAGAACTGCTAGGGGAAGAAGAATTGATTCCTATTAAGTGGAAGCAAAGTGGGGCTTGAGGTTTAATTGGTCACAAGAATGGTGAACCTCTACAGCATCTTAGGGGAGAAGAGCAGCTGTTTCACTTAACAAACGAATTTTAGATCTCCAGTGCTGTTTTTGAGGGTCAGGTTCAAATTCTCATGGCCTTAGATGTAAAACTTCTGGTACTGAATTTATGCATGTTGAAAATATTTTCTCCATGACTTTTAGCCAGTTCTCGGTCATTGAGAAGCTTGGGACATGAAAATACAGAGGAATATATTTTTGCCCTGCTATGGTGCTTTACAGAAAAGCTCTGCTTAGTGCCTGTCACAGCTCCCAGTACGTCACTGGAGACCATTCCTACCTGCACCGAGATCTGAGCTGTGGCCCACCACAGCCTCTGGCATTCTGATGACGGACAGCATTTACCACCGACAAATGGCAGTGCTGCAGCAGAGCTGCTTACCTCTCTTCATGCCCTGAGCTCTGCCAATGTGTTGTGTGCTACAGGCTGCCACAGAAAAGATCATGCAGCACAGATGACAGGTGACGGATGACTTTGTGTTTAGCCTTATCATCACAGCCGTGTGTAGGGACCTACCTGAATCAAGACTGCTCCCTGACAGTTCAGGTTTATCTCCCTAAACCACATCTTTGAGTTCATGGATCCCCTTCTAAAAGACCAAAACAATCTCATCAACAAATAAAAATCTTTCAAAAACAAAACAAAACAATTATATTTTTATTTAAAGGTTGAAAAAGTTTATTTATTTTTCTTTCTTTCTTTCCAAAACTTTAAGCCTGTTCTGTTTAATCTTAACAAGCCTGGACTTTTCCTATTGCTCCGGCATACATTCTTTAAATATTTTTTTTAAAATATGAAACATTAATAAACTTGTACACAATAGTAAGAAAAATCCTTCTAATCTTACTGTTCTCAACACAATACGCTCTGATTCTCAAAGCAGGATAGTACAAAGCCTCCATAATTTTACTATGGAGCAGGCGATGCACACAAAGAGAAATGTCAAAGAATTGCTAACTTGAAACCTGGTGTCTGCATGATTGTAATTAACTTCTCCCCCTCAAAGACAAACCTTGAAAATAGATCTTATGAGATAAAACATAAGAATTACACTAGGGCCTGATCTAAAGCACATTTTAATTGGCGGGAGTCTTTTACAAACTCCTCTAAGTCATCAGACCCTTAGTGTACAATTCTGTAGTTCTGTATTATGGCTTTGAATTGCAAACAAAGAACATAAACTACTTAAAACTCTTCAGCAGAATTTTTACCTTTATCATACCAGATTTGTTGTGTAACTTCCCACACACACTGTAATTCTGGATAATCCTTTTATACAGATTCCACTCATACCCACAAGACATATTTTGGAGTGTTACTGTTTATGCAACACTTCGTTCTTCAGCGAGTTTTGACCCAGGCAACTGCTAGCATCTTCCCTCATCTGGTGGTAGTTTGGGCGGTGGCATTCGTCTGTTTTTAAAACAATGGTTTTATATATGTTACCTATGAGCAGATTCTCTCCCTCAGAAATAATGGAAATAATCCATTCATTTAGGCTAATAATAGGTTGGATTACAACATACATTTAGCATACATACATGGCAAATATTTGGTCAGATTTGATGGCTCTGGTCTAGCGTCCCAGAACAGGAGAATATAAAGAGAGAAAGCCTTAGCTGAGGTGCCAGCTACCAAGTTATCTATTGAGGCACAGGATGGTTCCGAAGTAGTTTGGTGAGACTAGAATATGATTTATCTTTCTGAAACAACATGGGGGAACTGAGAGGTATGGAAAAGATGTGCTTAAATTTTGTTGCTTATTTTGAAAACCTCTGTTGCACTCTGCAGACGTTTATCACAAAAGCAAGGTCTAAATGAACCTGCATCTCACAAATTTATTTCCCTATTCTCTTTTTTCATATATGTTGTTATAGGTTCAGTGCAGTCTTCACCAACAGGTTCTTTCTTAGTGAAATCACGCAAATGGTCTATTCAAGTACTTTGTCTTAAGAGACTATTTTCATGTTGCCTGTATATGTACAGATTTATGTGTTGAAGAAAGGGATGTGTTTCTGACATGGATTTCTTTTCCAGTTTGTGCTGCACTTCTCAAGAACTCAGGCGGCTGACACAACCACAAATCCCTTCTGGAGGTAATTTCCTGAGAATGGGAATATTTGTGTGGTGGCATGTCTGAAAATGCGTTGGTAGCAGAATTAGGCCCTGGGGAAAAAACACGACTGTATCCTTCCTAGCTTAAAGGAAGTTTGCCATTTGGCAACCAGTTGGCTGTATTAAATCATGTTCAGAAACAACACATGGCCCAAACTGTGAAAGAAGTCTGAGCAAGGATAAACAAGGAAGGTAAAGGACTTGTGTCATCTAAAAGTAAGAAAACAAACAAAAAAAGTTTTCCATTAACACAGAGAAAACTACCAGTAAGAATGTGTGCTTGTGCACACATGTATCTGCTTGGAATGGAAGAACTTGCTAATCGGTCTTTCCCAAAGTAGTTTGATTGCTAGTATTGGGGTGAATTTTGTAAAAGATTAAAAGCTCCTGATTCTTTTTTTCTCTTCCACTTGTTACCTTTTCTTCACTTTCACTGCTGAAAACAACCAACAGATCCTGGGGAGGGGGGTGGGGAAAAAAGCCAAACAAAAAACCCAAATAGGAATCTCTGAGGAAAGGAGGAAGAAAAACCAGGCACTAAAAATTGAAACCAAAAATATTCTTTTTTTTTTTTTTTTTTTAAATGCTTGCACTTCTTCTTGACCCTGCTCAATCAGAAATACTTCTAAATCACTATTATCTGCCCTATTACCACAGAGACATCAGGCTGCCTAAGAAGATATCAGCAACAGTAGCAAACTTCCCCTAGGACACAGTAGCCCCCAAAAGGCACAACTATATGAACAAAAATGTCATTGTTTTTAAGCAGAAAATGCAGAGCCTGGAGATCTCCAGTAGTATTACAGGGGTGGGGGGAGACAAAGAGGTTAGGTTGTTAAAATGACTGCGCATTTTTTTCTGCTCAATTGTAAGAAGAGGTATGCCTCTGTGTGTACAGAAGGGAAAATTTCTGGGGAATGTGTAGGGAGATGAACAGGAGAAAGGAAGTTTTGCTGCTGTATAAGTTTAAATCTCTAAAATCTGTATTCTTGAAGAAATATCTTTATGAAATGCCTTCTAGCTAGGTCTTTTAAGTTCATTCTTTTCAAAGGTCATTCTTCATTATAATGTTAAATTGAATTTTAATCATAAAGTAAAATTGTATGCATATGGAATATGTGAATAATAACTATATTTTATTAAGATTACTTATTGTAGCAGAAACCATATCAATCATTTAGATAGCGAGCTGTCACAGATCTCTTTTTTTTTTCCTCCACCAGTGCTGCAAGTCCTGGCATCCTAAGACAATTTCCTCTTTCCACCTCAGAACATCTGATCTACCACCTTGTCCAAAGAAAGACCAATTTTTTCCCCTGTCATCCCTGTGCAACAAGTGCTTGCAAAGCTCATCCAATGGAGACCCCAGTATGTCTCTATGCTTTGTACGTTCTGCTAGAAAATTTTTCCTAATATCTAATTTGATTTTTTCTCATGCATTTTATGCCCACCTTGGTAATCTTCCTTTACTGTTTTCATGTTACTCCTCCGTTTTCTCAAAGTAAAAAAATCCCAGTTTGGTTGCTGTCTTCCTGTCAGTTATGTTTTCTAGAACGTTGGTTATTTATTAGACTCCACTAGACTCTGCCACTGATCCACATCTTTCTTGAAGTTCAGTGGCCCTGATGAGCCTTCCCTTATCATGCTAATAATGCACTTATTGCAGGCTCAATTTTTGTTTACGTCTTCCAACACTAAATGTTTGCAAAATATTGACTGATGTCCAGCTTGTCATTCACTGTAACCCTCCAGATCCCTTCCTGCATAGCTGCTTCCCCACATGTTTTCCTCCATCCGAAATCTGACATACTTTTTTTATATTGAAATTCGTGCTGATTTCACTAGGCCATTTCACCAGTGTTCAAACACTGTTGAGATTCAGTTCCTGTCCCACAGCACACACATAGCTTCACCAGGTTTCCCACCATCCGCAAACATAGCACATATGATCTCTATGCCAGCTTGTTAACAGAAACAATAATTAATAAATAAATAACCACTCCTCTCTCTACCTGTTCCAAGAGTCTCTGCTAAACCCTCCTCTTTAACACAGCCACCCCTTCTCAGAGTCAGTGACTGGCAATTTATCTGACATGGGTAACTAATCTAACCATTTAGATGATGCTTCCCAGCACACTCACATAAATGCTGTGTATGACCTGCCTGGAGCTAAACGAAATCTTCTGCATTTTGCGATATACATGGGATGTGCTTTACTCTCATTTTGAATTTTTTTTTTTGTTTCTCTCCTTATCTTCCTGCTGCAGCTCCCCTCACATAGCTCAGCTTTCCACCTTTGCTTTCTCTTTCTGCAGAGCTGTGTACAGCTCAGATATTTATATTACTGGGAGAGCTCTGGGCAAAACATCAAGCAGTCTTTCTCATAGCAAGAAACCTGGGATTTATCATATCTTAAAAACTAGAAATAAAACATACACCACCCTCCAAATAACACACACTGTCTTACCCAGGCACTTATTGTATGAATACTTTTCCTTCTACTTAAAGAAGTATCATTATTCAACAAATGTGTTTTAGGCTTTAGTTAAAGCACTCATGTTGCATCCAGTCTAAAAAGAAGTGTATCAAATCTAAGCTCTATAGGTCTCGTATTTTGATCTGACTCTTTCTGTGATATAATCTGGAGATGGAGCTAATTCAGATTCTTGACAACACAGTTACTTCTCTGCTTGGGAATGTTTAAGGAATATATTCTATACTACAAATTTCTGTGGCCTAAGAAGGTCCTTTTATAGGAAGACAACAGACATCTACTTTCTATTTGCTTTCAGGCCATAGCACAACAAATAATATCACATGTAACAGAACCCTTGCGTAACAGGTCACACAGACCTTAACTTTTTTCCAGTCCTTAACTTAAAGGCCTTTACTTTTCAGGACACCCCAGCCACTGTATCACAATTGTCCTAAATCCTGCTACATTGCAATCAGTGTTGTATTCCTATACAATCACAGCCATAGTTAAGGAAGACCCAGTTATGAAGAGTGAAATACCATTTCTGGAAGGACCTGACATATATCAGTGCACTGCAAATTTCTTAGAAAAAAAGATCCTTTTATTTTGCCTTCTTTACCTGACTCAGTTCCTTTTAGCCTCCATAAAACTGGCTGCCTGTACCTGACAAGAAAACTTTCCGGAAGTAAAGCCTAGGAACAGAGCACAGATGACAAGAGAGGTTCTTCTGGCCTCACAGCCACTCTTGCAGCTTTTCAAGGGAATAAACAAAAATGCATGCAAACATTTTTCCAATTTGTGATTCGCAGTCAATAAAGAGAAAATGCTAATCATACTAATTTCCTCCTACTGGGGAAGTGATGCATAAATAATCTATTAACATGCAGGGGCCAACAGGGTTAAGCTGTTCAAACACTGTCATTGATTTCTTCCCTTTTCCCATATGCTTACTTCTTCTCACTTAACCGGTACTAAGTAGCACTTCTTTGCAGTTAACGCTGTAAAAGTTTGTTCCCATGAGAATCTCTTGGAGCCTCTGCTGTTGAAACAATAATTACAAGGAGGTGAAGTATTTGACTAATCAGCAGCAGTAGTCTGTAGGGGTTCAAAGCTGAATGACAAATGCCAATATCCACTTTAGGTTTGTGGGATCAACAAGCCAATACAGTGAAACTGATCCATCATCTTGTCACCAATTTCCTTTGCAGTCTCAGAAGCCTGCCAATTAAAAAAAAAAAAAAAAAATGTAATCACTATGCATCACTCAGCAGTGATTGCGAGCACATGATAAATAGATCTTTTGCCTTCCCTCTTTTCAGCACCTGATGTCTTTTGTTTTAATTTGTACATTTTCTGAGGCTGCTGTGGACTACAATTTAAACTTAGAGAGAAAAAATGTACCTTAAATATGCATAGGTTGGATTTGAATTGTCACATGTCAAAAAAGTTAAACTTCATGGCCAATTTAGCAGGTAAAATTTGGTAGCAATATAATTCTAAGTACCAAAGGCTGGGTTATTCCACTTCTTACTCCTTTTCACTGGAAGTGTTTTTACCCTGATTTTGTGAACGAAGGCTCATAACAGAACTCCAAGAAAAACTGGACTTTTGGGAGCTCTGCCATTGCATCAGGCATGTTCCATCTCCAAACCCAGCAACACAACACCAGCACCTGCAGCTTGGAATACAAATATTGTTACACCAATAAAATGGGCGAGACTCAGTGCTTGCACTTGTTCGGATCCTTCCTAAAGTTTAACTGCACCAAGCTTATCAGCACATAAAATCTATCCTTGATAAACTCTTTGTTTTTCTTTTTTTTTTCTTTTTTTCCCTTTTTTTCCTTCTTTTTTTCTTTTTTTCCCTTTTTTTTCCTCCTTTTTTTCTTTTTCCACAAGAAAAAGAGTGCCTTGGGACCACCCTGAAGAAAGCATTTCTTTGAATATTTGGTCATATTTTGTATTTCAAAATCCTTTCACTGGATTTGTACTTCAGCTCTGAAACACTAGATGTTATTAACATGACTGCAGAAAGAAGTTTTTTCTTTTCAGTACCGCAAGCCTTTTTTCCAGAAGCTATCAGATAGCATTAGCACAAAGCAGGAAAAGAAGCAACAGCATGTGGCACATGTGATTGCTCACAACTAAACAGCACCTGTTCTATAATATTGAGCCATAGAGGAAGAAGCATTTAAAACAAAACAATAAGTCAAATATTTGCAGAAAGAATATGAGAAGATGGCAAGCTGCCCAGTGGTACTTCACACCCAGAAAGAGGTGAAATACAGGCAAAACGCACCACTGTGAACTACTTGTTCTGTAACACCCTCAGATGAGCACTGCCATTGTGCAGCTTAATTTATCAACAGCGAAGTTTCAGCCTCCTTTACTAAAGGAAAGTGTCGCTTTTCTTCATAGCACTTTAATAACGGCACTCTAAAATATAGTCCAAATGGGGAAAAATGAGGTGAAAACTTGGAGACTGAATTTTCCACAAATGGAAATGCCATTGTAAAAATGATTTTTCAAATAGGTTCTTCCATTCATGTCTCAGACTGTGTGCAATGACAGGTGATATATGCTTTTAAAACACATTCCTTTGGGACTGGAGTCCCTAATGCAATCATGTGTACTACTGATGATGTTTTGGTTTTAAAATGATGCATCCCTTATGATCTGTTGTGTTGAAATAGCTAAGCTAGTGGAAATTATGAATTTATTTATATATTTACATTCTGGCTGAATCTAAGTTCTAATGAAAGCATTAAAATGCAGCTGGCAGGAATCCAAAACTGAGATCTGAATTCTAGGTATTGTTTTTTGTCTTTTATCTGATTAACAGGAAATGATCAAGACAGCATAAAAGCATTCCTAGTCTCTTTCAAACATCTGAGAAACACAGCAAGAAGCAGGATTTACTTTTAAAGCGAGCATGCATTTAAATATCCCCGGACCAAGCAAAGTACAATGTCCAAACAGTAGCCTTAGAAATAAGAGATCCTCCACTCTGAACTCCCAATGGTGGTGTCCATACTGCAAAGATGGGTACATTCACAGTTGGATACTGCTTAAAAATTTCAAAAGGCAAACAAATACACATGCAAAAAAGGGAAAATACCACCTCCTGAGATATATGTATTTTTTATTTGCTACTTAGAAACATAGTTTAAAAACAGCAACTTGAAAAAAAGGCAGTAATGTCACTGCTATACTGTTTGTCTTATTTCACAAGGAAATTTTATGGCTGACAGTGAATGGACACATAGAATTAATAAAGACATTTAAAATTAGTCTACAGTAACATTTTGTCCCTACTACATTTACATAGATTTATGGATTTCAAATCCAAGCTTAGACAAAAGATTCCAAACATTTTAGGAAAACTTATTTCATACTGGATTTAACCCAGCAACTGAATTTTGTAACACCTTCCCCTCAATAATCTTCTTAATTAATAATAAATATGTATTTTAAAAATGTATGCTCTCTATATGCATCATGAATAAAAGCTATGGAATCTGTCTTTCATTTTCAGCGCAAGCTGAAACCAGCTCTGAGTATTCTGTCTGCCAGTGGACTTCCAAATATCACTTACAGATTTATCACTACAGCCAGACCTGGGCCCATGAGCACAGTTGACACAAAGCACAAGAAGCTAAAGAAGGGCTGAAAACCAGTCATTAGCATGCAGGAAGTTGCACCCAAGTACCCAAGCAGGTGAGACCACCACATTTTGTCACGGTAATCCTGGTAGCAGTGTGCTTTGCCAGTGCATACCTGCCTGTTTGCTCCTTTCAACTCAGATGCACCAGCCTGTGTTAAAATAATGCATTGTAGCTGCAACCCTACATTTCTTTGCTTCATTTTCACGTACCACTTCTATGTTACTTTTCCTCCCCTCCTTCTTTCCTCCCTTTTTGCCTCCCTTGAAGAAGAATGGTCACTATCATGGTGTCTTTTGGTAGCTTTCTCTGTCTAGGTATCTATGATGTGGTTTCATATATAGCATGTTCCCAGAAGCATGGAGTAATGGGCATGGCCAACAAAGGGCAGAGTAATCACAGCAGGATCACATCCCAACCCCTGTTCCTTGCTGCTGCATTAACTGAACGCGCTATACTCCGGTTGCATTTTGGGTAGGTAATTGCATTGTATTTCTAATGCAAGGAAATGAAGAAAAAGGAGACTTTAGCAATTAGCAGTGAAATGAGTAGTGACTCGTCCTTGCCAAGTGACAGGCAGTAACCTTTTACTAACCTTGTGAGACAGGACTAGGAAATGAAGTTCATCTCCTGCTGATGTTCCCAAGTGTCATAACTTTATTACAGGGACTAGCAGAATGGTTTTAAAGAAGACGTGCTTTTTTTTTAAAAAAACCCTAATTTTCAATAACAGTATGGAAACTTAAACTGTTAAACTAATCATGCATTAATCTGTATTTAGTTTTTGTCATGTTGTGGCAGTGAGTAATGAATCTTCCTCACACTTGTGCACTGGATGTGACCTAATAGGTCACGTCAGACTTCAGAACTGGGGAGAACCTAAAATAAACCAGGCCTATATCATGAATATATGAACTTTGTGGTGGAAATAGCAACTCTGCTAAAAATTGTGTGACTCTGCAAGGGCCTGCTCCAGCACAGCTTGAGTTGTACCTGAAACTTACTGTATTGCTATCCTGTTATTTGGAAACAGAGCAGCTCCACCGATCAATAAAAACGCTGCTGTCTTTCTTTTCTTGTGATCAAATGTGGTATATGTCAGTAAATTGCATCATGAACATCTTTCCTTTTTTTTTTTCTTTCTTTTACTGGTTTTTACAGTGTGGAGTTAAGCTACTACAAATGGCCTTTTAAATAAATATGTGGAATATAATTTATCACCTTTGTACATTATTTGAAAATCTGATACTATGATATGTGTTTTAGCAACTGCATTAGTGGTGTTTGCACCTAACCTTTATGGGCACAGAAGACAAAACCAGGTAATAAATGCTAGTAATGCTGGTAATATAGGTGGCTTTTTTTCATTTTAAAGGATTGAGTGTTTCTCCTTGGTATGATTTATCTGATTTGACTTTCAGATGCAGATTTTAAAATATTTTCTGATTGTTTAGCTTTGGAGATGAAAAAGTTAGTAACAATAAATAATTTATTGAATGAAGTTAACATGTTTTTCAGCTCACTGAATATTTATATAAAAAATCCTGACTCCCTTGAACGTGTTATGAATTTACCCTTGGATTAAGTGTGGGTTCCCAGTGGCGTCTTTTTAAATACTCAAACCCAAGTTATGTTACTTATGACTGATCAGATAGCATAATTTCATTTTGGGTTCTTTAAGCATGCATTCAAATGCTTCTAATCTCTACTGTTTTGTACACAAAATGTACAATTAGTCCTTTGAGGCTTCAATACCACATTCTACTACTTTGACTTACATAGTTCTCCTGTTCATATGGATTCAGACCTTACTTCATGACAAACTGAGCTTCTGAGAAAGTAAGATACTGCTCATTACAAACCACGACTCGGGCTGAGACGTAGCCCTGCCACCTGAACGTAGGTACCCTTCCAGCTTGACAGGGACTTTGGGTCAAGGTCACCACATGCCATAGGTCTCAGCCTGATATATCAAAATAAACCACTGCCATTCTCAGCTTATCCTTCTGGAAAGACAAGCAAGGCAGTGGCTGAGGATGGACACATACTAGTCCACCTACCTTCTTTAGACTGGGGGCAAAAAGGGATGGGAAAGGTGCAAGACATTCCATACAGCTTTCCAGGACTCACTTGGTCCCTATTACTGCCTGCTCAATAGCAGAGTAGTGATCCTCAGCTCTGTCCTTATTGCAGCTTCTCACCCTTTGCGATCATGTTAGGGATGGTGTAACTACAGCACTGAGAAGTAAATGTATGGCATTCCATCCTGTTTTCAACTGAAGACCAATCTTTGAGCGATATCCATAGCAACAGGGTTCTCACCAAAGTAAGGTAAAAATTCTTTACATTTGCAGTTCCATTGTATTATTGCATGGCCAAAAAATTCATATAGTACAGTCAGACTTTGAAACAATAAAAAAATCAGCTGTGGGAATTGTACTCCCAAAGACTCTATAGATATTTTAGAAGATTAAATCACAGGTTGAGCCTTTCTTTAGAATTCTGCCCTCTTCACATGCCTCACCTCCTCACATCCTTGTCTTTGTGATAGCTACAGATTGGCCATCTCTCAGAAATGTGACTTATAATGTGGGCTGGTCCCTCTTCTCTGCAAAAATTGGGTAAAATTTGAACTATGAAAAATGTTTGACTTACTGGAAGCACTATAAGAAATCTTGTTACCATAATTTTAATGCTAAAAAATGTAAAACAGGCTTTTGTTCTGAAAAGATAGATTTAAATCTAGCTTGACCCTTCATGGACATAATGTAGGCACTTCTACGCTGTGGATATGTGCCACAGATCCCATACACTCACATATGTTCAAAGGCACAGACAAGGCTCCCTATGTTGAAGTTATTCTAATATTTTTTTTAAATACCAGAGTTTGCCTGTAGAGCAAATATTTTAAAAAGTATTTACCAGACAGTCTAGAGCATGAAGCCTCCTCAGTTATCATGGAAGAGACCAAAGACATGTTTCCACAGAAAATTTGCTCTTTCTCAAACCAATAAAACAGCAATATAATCTTTCCCAGCTGAACGAGTCCAGGTTTTGCCTTTGACATTATGAGGCACTAAAAAATTGACTTACAAGTTTGACTAAATTAGTATTCTTAAAATTATTTCGACACCTGAAAAGAGGTTGAAAGGAGATAAGAGAGTAGAGAATGGCATGAGAGGAGCATGGACTCACAAGTACCAAGGATTTCCACATTTGGAGAAACAGAAGCCCTCTGGAGAAGAAAGAGGAAAGAGTGCTGGTTAAGGCCTTGTCAGGACAGAAAAAAAGATCATCTGATCACCAAGCAAATAAAGCATATTCAAACAGATGGAAAGTCACTAGAAAGTTACCATAGACTGAAGATGTTAATCACCCTTACTGATGTTGTAAGTCTGATAGCAACTTAAAAGACCTCTGGCCTATTGCCAACAGAAAAGGATCTCCACACGGTTTTATTCTTTCTTTCCTCCAGTGATGGAAAATGATACAACTGAACTGGGTAAAACAATTTAATTGAGATAGGAGCTGCTTCTGTTCCCAGAATTCTCAGAACACAGCCTTAGTAGAACCTGAACACACCCCTTCCAGAGGCCTCTGAGCGAAAAAATAGCTTTTTTTTCTCAGTTTGGTTAATTCAGTATCATCTGTAGCCAGGAAAAGAAAAAAAGATAACATGGTATATCTGATCTGATCAAAACAAAAGGAATAAAGGAAAAAAAAGAAAAAAAAGCTTACATGAAAGTCTGTTTTGTGACACTTTTAGTACATGTTTATAGATTCAGAATATTTGACACATTGTTGGATAAAAACCTTAACACTACAGTGCTTGTCCAAGCCCTTTAGAAAATCTCCATTACTAACAAAATAAAAGGCTAAGATATTTGGTGCCAAAAGAAAGCAGTGTTTCAAGAGCAGTGTCTTGTGTTAGCAAAACAGGTAGACAATGTTCTGATTTCAACCTATTTCATGGTTCTTCTGGGGCATTTTACTTCCCATTTTAAGATATATATATTCAGGAGTTACTGAAATAGATCCCACCACTCTAGTTTTAAGGTAGCTTGACAAATGTATTGCCATGTAGAGTAACTGCATGGAGTTTAAGGGCATCAACTTTTGGAAGGAAAACATGAACTCTGCCAGGTAATTTGGTCAGATGTAGAAAGAGCTAACTGGTTTGGATCATGGAGTTATTATAAAACAAATTGCATGTGATAGTGGCGATATTATTAGTAACCCTTATGGTACTGACAATTAATTGTAACAGGAGTTAGCTGAAACCAGAACACTCCTTGTGTAAGCTGTGCACAGTGCCTGACAATATAATCTGAACAGAGGCAGATAGCATATTTTACCTTCTTGCTTAGTGATGAGATTTTGAGGTGGAACATTGTGTTGACGTTCATCTTTATAAATGGAGAATTTATCCAAGCATGGTCCCAAACCAGTAAGATGAGATTTTGCTGTTGCCCAAAGAACTGGGTGCAAACAGGACTTTCTCTAACAGCTTCCTCACCAGCTTCCCAGTCTGGTCTATCCAGTTAGGACAGGCTGGGTCTTATCATTGGAAGCTGTATGACTGAGAAGACAGTGCCTGCCTGTCATGAAACAATCACCAAGATCACTGCAGAGGAAACTAATCCCCAGGTTTAAATCTCTGAGAAAATACATGGTTTTACTTCTAATTTTTGTTTCGGAGTTTTCTTCTTTGCCAAACTGGTGTTGCTTTAATTCTTAGTAATTAAACACTTCTGCTAACAAAAATCTTGAGAAGTTAAACTACAGGCAGGTTTGTGAGATTCAATATAAACCATCCAACTGAAACACCACACCCCCCCCCCCCCCCCCCGCTTCAAATTTCTAAAGTGTGGTGTATATTGTTCACTGCATGACAGATTCATTCCAATTTTTTTATCAGGAACATAGAGCTTTTAGATTTATTTTAGGTTGAAGCAAGACACTGACAGAGCAAACTGACTGCTGCATGAAGATGACTCTATGAATAAAAGTTGAACTGAAGGAAGAAATGGTGAATGGAGCTACCAAGTATGTTCTATACGTGTCCTTGTATACACATAGATAGGAGAAAAAAACCCCAACTAACCAAAAGCCACACCAATCAAGCATTTTCTGGGATATTGTTAGATGATCAGCACTGGTTCTATACCATATACAATATTGCGTATTCCATATACCATATACCATATACCTCATAGAATCATAGAATCACAGAATCACAGAAAGTTAAGGGTTGGAAGGGACCTCTAGAGATCATCTGGTCCAACCCCCTGCCAGAGCAGGTTCACCTAGGGCTGGTTGCACAGGATGGCGTCCAGGCGGGTTTGGAATGGCTCCAGAGTCGGAGACTCCACCACCTCTCTGGGCAGCCTGTGCCAGGGCTCTGCCACCCTCAAAGGGAAGAAGTTCCTCCTCATGTTCAGGGATATTGTTAGATCATCAAGACTGGTTCTACACGATATATCATGTACCATGTACTATTTGCGATATACAATATACGATACATGATATACAATACATGATATATGATATATGATATATGATATATGATATATGATATATGATATATGATATATGATATACTTAGAAGAGAACTGAAGAAAAATTGTTTTGGCTGAATTCTTACCAACCATCTTTTGCTAAATAAGAAGAGAAACGGCCATATACAGAAACAGATCTAACGCAACAGTATATTATTCCTGGCACCAGGCTTAAGTGATAAAAATATACCACTTTGTGAGCAGCATGCCTTATTCT
>VZSF01004105.1:176594-231507 GCA_013398295.1 Chionis minor | reverse complement strand
GGGGGGGGGTTGCGGGAGGGGTTGGTCTATGTGTGGTTTTTTACTTTTCCCCCCCTTTTTGATCCTGCTTATTAGAATTCTTATTCCTTAGACTAAGGAATGTCAGAAGTAAATGACACCTGCTCATCTCCCCACAGAGAGTATCCCATGAGTCTTTATATGTTGCATTGATTTCAGTTATTTGCACTACGCATATATGGCTGTGTACCTAATTAAGAGAGTTTTGGGTGGAAAGAATCTTGAGAAGCCGCAACTGACGCAAAAGAAAAAATCATGTCCCTGCACTCTCATCTTCAGTTTTTCTTAATTTCTTCAGCTTCCATACTTCTTTCACTATGCACAAGACTCAGAGCATTGTGTATGCACTTAGAGATGTAAAAAGGTATGAGGAATTTCAGCTCTTCAGGGAGCAAGGAAGAAGCTATGGCTCTGTGCAGACGGGTATCAAAAATATAGATATTCACATCTCTCTGGGTCTGACTTCCACCAACATTTCAATGTGCAATGGTTTGCATGTCCCCAAAATAAATGTGGCTTGGTGTAAATAATACCCTTTACTGTATTTTCTTCCATGATGGTTTTATATCCTCCAGTCTTACCTCTGAACAGATTTGTGAGTCTGAGTGAATCACCTGGAAATAAAGGTGCATATATGCTGCAAATGGAACTGTCTTCCCCGTGACATAAAAATATACAGCGTAGATTTATAGAAGGTTTATTGGATGATGAACTACAACTGAAATACCCTGATTTCAATGCTGCATCCTACATCTTAAAATTTCTGTCAAGCTACTTTTACAGGCAGTGACTTAAGGTTTTCATGAAACTACTGCTCCAATGGTAACTTCTTTGCTGCTACACTTGCTTTTTGCCTAATGTGCATAATAGAACGTATGGGATTGATGGGGAATCTGGTTTTACTACAGAATTCTCAGTGTTGGATGGGGGAATGTAAGGATTTCTGCCTATCCAACTAGTTCAGCTAGAGGGAACTGCCAAAATAACTAATTTTTTCAAATGGAAAAAAATTCTCTGGTTTCATCAGAGCAACCTACAATTGTTCAGTAAATAGTGAGTTCCAAAGGACACATGTTAATTAATTTTACAATACAAATTTTACAGGAAGCACAATATTTATGGTACTAGTGCAAGGTAACACTGCTTGGTAGTGCAAGGTACTAGTGCAAGGTAACACTAACAAAGTGAGTATTGTTCTACAACTGATGATATTGGATAGAGGCTGTATCAGCTTGTATACTCTTTATGTTATCACCTCCAAAAGACTAACTGTATGCTTCAAAAATGTCACAGAGAAGGGTATTTATCAAGTCATTCCAAGACAGGTTTCTGGGAAAATGAATTAATACTTGTCCCATCAATTCAAAATATCAATTAATTTTCAAACATGGTAGGTAACAGACCAACTATTTATAGATTCATTCTGATTCTGCATATAGTATCAAGGAAAGACAGTGGACTTACAGACTGCAATCCCTTACAGAGGGGAAGGAATTCCTTTCTGACCCTTGGCGTTGATTTGCTTGCTCCCTGAAATTCATATGTGATTATCTCCTTGTTTTAGCTTCAGCTTTTTTTACTATCAATGTTAACAGTACACATAATTTGATTCAGTTTAAAGATCTAAACACCTTTACTCTTGGTGTTTCCTGTTGTATTAAATTTGATTATGGGTCAAATATTGTTCCCATTCCCTCTGCAGGGATGCAAATATCATAGAAAGAATCATAAAATCATAGAATGGTACGGTTTGGAAGGGACTTTATTGATCCTCTAGTTCCAACACCCCTGACATGGGCAGGGACACCTTCCACTAGGCCAGGTCACTCAAAGTGCCATCCAACTCGGCCTTGAACACTAAAAATTTTCTTCTTAATCTCTAATCAAAATCCACCCTCATTCAGTTTAAAATTATTACCCCTTGTCCTATCACTACACTCCCTGATCAAGAGTCCCTCCCCATCTTTCCTGTAGGCCCCCTTTAAGTACTGGAAGGCTGCCAGAAGGTCTCCCCAGAGCCTTCCCTTCTCCAGGCTGNCTTATTCTATCCTACAAATTTTTTACTGCACTGCCAGAATTTGTTATATTCAGTTGCACTGACATAAATTTAGATTCACTTTCACTGGAGACAACAATTCAGGTTTACAGTGGAGTAACTGGGATCAAAATGTGAACCCTATTTTTATTGCAACTGGCTAAGGAAGAATGGAAACAGAAATGTGAAAGAACTAGAGAAATGTGTGAATAATTTTCTGGAACTTCCAGGTAAGTTACCATACTGCACAAAAAGGTTTCTCTCCTTGTCTCCAGCACAGGCCAGCAGAAGCTGCTGCAAAGAAGTTTAGTAACTCTAGAATAAACTGCTTGCAGAGAACATGTGTTCCTAAGTCTCATTAAATACAGATTGAAGTCTGAGTTTCAATCCTAGTAAATGTTGGGTTGTTTTCCTTGTTTTTTTGGGGGGGGGGATATTGATGTCCTTACAAATATCAACAGCACAGAAACATTCAGAAATGCACATATTTTCAGTGCCTTTTTGAACCAAAACCAGGANGGAAAGAATCTTGAGAAGCCGCAACTGACGCAAAAGAAAAAATCATGTCCCTGCACTCTCATCTTCAGTTTTTCTTAATTTCTTCAGCTTCCATACTTCTTTCACTATGCACAAGACTCAGAGCATTGTGTATGCACTTAGAGATGTAAAAAGGTATGAGGAATTTCAGCTCTTCAGGGAGCAAGGAAGAAGCTATGGCTCTGTGCAGACGGGTATCAAAAATATAGATATTCACATCTCTCTGGGTCTGACTTCCACCAACATTTCAATGTGCAATGGTTTGCATGTCCCCAAAATAAATGTGGCTTGGTGTAAATAATACCCTTTACTGTATTTTCTTCCATGATGGTTTTATATCCTCCAGTCTTACCTCTGAACAGATTTGTGAGTCTGAGTGAATCACCTGGAAATAAAGGTGCATATATGCTGCAAATGGAACTGTCTTCCCCGTGACATAAAAATATACAGCGTAGATTTATAGAAGGTTTATTGGATGATGAACTACAACTGAAATACCCTGATTTCAATGCTGCATCCTACATCTTAAAATTTCTGTCAAGCTACTTTTACAGGCAGTGACTTAAGGTTTTCATGAAACTACTGCTCCAATGGTAACTTCTTTGCTGCTACACTTGCTTTTTGCCTAATGTGCATAATAGAACGTATGGGATTGATGGGGAATCTGGTTTTACTACAGAATTCTCAGTGTTGGATGGGGGAATGTAAGGATTTCTGCCTATCCAACTAGTTCAGCTAGAGGGAACTGCCAAAATAACTAATTTTTTCAAATGGAAAAAAATTCTCTGGTTTCATCAGAGCAACCTACAATTGTTCAGTAAATAGTGAGTTCCAAAGGACACATGTTAATTAATTTTACAATACAAATTTTACAGGAAGCACAATATTTATGGTACTAGTGCAAGGTAACACTGCTTGGTAGTGCAAGGTACTAGTGCAAGGTAACACTAACAAAGTGAGTATTGTTCTACAACTGATGATATTGGATAGAGGCTGTATCAGCTTGTATACTCTTTATGTTATCACCTCCAAAAGACTAACTGTATGCTTCAAAAATGTCACAGAGAAGGGTATTTATCAAGTCATTCCAAGACAGGTTTCTGGGAAAATGAATTAATACTTGTCCCATCAATTCAAAATATCAATTAATTTTCAAACATGGTAGGTAACAGACCAACTATTTATAGATTCATTCTGATTCTGCATATAGTATCAAGGAAAGACAGTGGACTTACAGACTGCAATCCCTTACAGAGGGGAAGGAATTCCTTTCTGACCCTTGGCGTTGATTTGCTTGCTCCCTGAAATTCATATGTGATTATCTCCTTGTTTTAGCTTCAGCTTTTTTTACTATCAATGTTAACAGTACACATAATTTGATTCAGTTTAAAGATCTAAACACCTTTACTCTTGGTGTTTCCTGTTGTATTAAATTTGATTATGGGTCAAATATTGTTCCCATTCCCTCTGCAGGGATGCAAATATCATAGAAAGAATCATAAAATCATAGAATGGTACGGTTTGGAAGGGACTTTATTGATCCTCTAGTTCCAACACCCCTGACATGGGCAGGGACACCTTCCACTAGGCCAGGTCACTCAAAGTGCCATCCAACTCGGCCTTGAACACTAAAAATTTTCTTCTTAATCTCTAATCAAAATCCACCCTCATTCAGTTTAAAATTATTACCCCTTGTCCTATCACTACACTCCCTGATCAAGAGTCCCTCCCCATCTTTCCTGTAGGCCCCCTTTAAGTACTGGAAGGCTGCCAGAAGGTCTCCCCAGAGCCTTCCCTTCTCCAGGCTGAACAACCCCAACTCTCTCAGCCTGTCTTCACGGGAGAGGTGCTCCAGCCCTCTGATCATCTTTGTGGCCCCCTCTAGACCCACTCCAACAGGTCCGTGTATTTCCTGTGCTGAGGACTCCAGGCTGGACTCGGTACTCCAGGTGGGGTCTCACCAGAGTGGAGTAGAGGGGTAGAATCACACATATGTTGTGATGAGGACACTTTATTAGAGCAGAGATTTTGGCTGCCCGTGTTTATTACTTTGTTTTCAAATGCTGTGACTATGTCCTTCCTTCAAATCTCTGAGAGGATGTCTACATGGCAGAGTGATCACTCCTTAAAGAAATAAGTATTTCTTTATTATTTCTAGTTTTGACTCCCACTTAGAGCCACTCTAACTCTTCTTTCAGCAGAACCTTAACACAGTCCTTAAGATCTTCCATCAGGCACATGTTATTCCATGTTTTTAGGAGACGAGATACTTAGAGATCAGTGGCCCTTACAGAGTCTCACGTAACAGAATATGTACAGCTACTGGTCAACATACATCTAAGAAACACCAATGACATGCTTAGCCTTACTGTAACAAGACTTTTGATTGCCCATCTATTTGATGACTAATCATCATTCTAAAAACAAGCCGTGGTCTGGCTCCCCAGGTGTCATGCAAAGAGGCTGTATGTGAAGCTGATTTAAAAGATAGAAATGTGTAAGCATCATGTAAGGCTACTAAAGTTTGGATCTGCGTTGAAAGTGTTTACCGTAGAACGATATCACACGAAACAAAAATACTATTTTGTATGGAAAAGGGGATACTTTATCTGGAAAGCAGAGAACATACACTGCTTCCTCACCAAAGGGGCCACAGACTCAGGCCACAGACGAAGGCACAGTTTATTTCACACAGTTAGTCTTGCTATACGCCCTCTATTCCCAGTCATTATTCAACAGCCATGTAATAAGCTATAGGTGGACTCACATTCACACCCGTGTCCTACATCAGACAAAGATCAGCAACAACTGTGGGTTTGCATAGCAATGAAACAGCCTCTTCACACTAACACTAAAGCACATCATTATTGAGTCATTTCTGAAGACATAAGATGTCCAGTAACATTTTTATTGTATTTAAGAACAGCATCCAAGCACCAGCTTAGTGAGGGAGATTTAAATAAGAAATGATGTTAACTATGTTAACTATGATGGAAACAATGAATTTGGAGGTAGTTCCTCTTGATTATATTTATATAAATGCATGTAAGTACCACTGATTTCTACAGAGCTCAAATATATTTAACGAGCTCTGAAATAAAAATTTTATTGCTTCAGTTGTTTTTTCTTTAACTAAATCCATTCAGATTACCCAGGTTAAGCATCTGGGTAAGGCAATTCATTTTTAGATGCTGAACATAGAACAGCTTCTTTATTCCAGGTGTTTTTTCTACCTTTGATTCATCAGCGTACCTGTCTTTATTAAAAAATAATTAACTGGTGATCATTTGTTTGTCATACATAGCTTTTCTAGCCACGTTTCTTAAATAATTGTTATGTTTTAACTCTCGATAAATCTTCAGTCTACAGTTAGTCAGGATGAAGGCAGACATGGATTGCTACGTCGTATGTGAGTAATAGTATGTACAACACATAATAAACAGTCTTAACAAAGCCAAAACAGAAAAACAGATTTAAAACTAAAATAACACCCTTTCAAAACTCAGTTGTTCCCACAAGATTATTCTGGGATATGCAGGCCAGTCCTAATCCTCCCCCTGCCATCCTCCATAAAGGACTAGTATCACTAATAGAGAGCAAACATGTCTTTGAGCGCTTCCAACAGTTACGCTTCTAGCAGTGACCTATCTAGTTTTCTCTGCACAGACTCCTGCCCACATTACATCTTCACTGGGAGTCACTGAACCAGGCAACCAAGTGCTGGACAGCAGGATGCCAACCGCCTGCCTTTCCATGGAGGGTAACTCGGGAGTACCAAGCAGCTTTGCTAGGTGGAGAGGTGACTGCTCCCCATCACCGGGCATTTTCTGCAGAGTGCATTTATTGCTGGTTCTGTTATCTTCAGGTTCTCTTGCTCAGATGCAAAACTTAACTCCAGCTACCTGTTCAGGAAAGTTTATAACACGTAAATTGAGATATTTTTTATATTTGGCACGATAACCAAATAAACTGTGTTCCATAAAGATTTTAAAATCTTTCTTGAATTCAGAATGATTTGTCTTTTAATGGCAAAATTTGCCCTTTAAAAAACACTAACAAAAGGGCACACTATTTCTTCGGAAATATTGGTGACTGTGTCTTTAATAATTTATTTTCATAACCGCATCCAATATTATTGAATATATTAATGCTTGTGTAAACACTAAACTTTCCTAACAGGTTCAATCTCCCTTGCAATCTTTTAGGGATTGATCTGCAGTATCTCTGATGAAGAGTTCTGCTTTTTCCCTGACATTATTTTGATTTACACACTGTGTTCATAATACTTAACTATATTAGCATAGTTTTTGTGGGGGGCCTTTTCAATGGAATACAGTTCTTCCCTGTCCAGATTGTTATAAGCCTTTACACTTCTCTTTTTTTTTTTCTTTTTAACGTTTTAACATTTAAAGTAATACAAGTATGATAGCGTCAGGAAAATATGCTGCCATCTGTGATAGCCTGCAAGAAAGGTAACGATAAATAGCAAAAAATAATGCAAATGGGATTAGTTTGCAAACTTATCAGAAGCCTACACAGCAAAATCTGTCTGCAGGATATATGACAATATCTGAGGTGTAGTCTGTTCATTAGGACCAGCAATTTCAAGGACTTCACGCTCCTAATTCAGAAGAGTTATTCAGTCTCCGCACTTGTTTTTCCCCTGTGTTACCTTATATACATCACAGCAATTCAACTTTTGTAAGGAGATTCTCATTTTAGGTGCTTCAGTCTTATGACTCTCATGAACAGATGATTTCCAGCAACCTGAGTGTTGATTGATGCCCTCATGCAGTACCTTCACCCAGTGTTGACTGCTGCAGGCATGTTCTGGTACTTCCAGGCCTCAGACATTTTTTAGCCCTCAGTGCTGAGCTCTTAACTCTTAGGGGGTACGAACTGGACTCAAGAGAAACCTTTCACTCCAGGCTGATTTCTTCTTCATGCAATGTCAGTCTTCCTCCGAGCATGCGGCTCCACTCTGTTCTCTCACAGCTGGTGTTCCCGCTCTTGGTCTTGTACTTATGACACAAGATTGCCTTAAAACTCCTGTGTAAAACAAGCCACAGCCTTGTCCAACACCATCATTTATATATTAAAACTGTGTCTCTGAAACAATTTAGGTACTTTAATTTAACTTCTTAGAAAACCTCCTTCTACCTTTTACAGAAATTGCTCTTAAGGCAGTCACTGACTTCCCATTTCACCTGAATTCAGCAGCTCCTATCAGGACTAAGGAGCTAAACATGCCTGCAGATGAGAGAGTAGAATTTTAAGAGTGTTCAGAATACTAAATCAATATTTTTACCTTACAAAGAGATTTCAAAAGAGTATGAGCTAATAGGTCCAAGCACATCTTCACGGCCAATAGCCATAAACTTTGAAAGCTACTCCTTCTGTGCATAATCAAAGACTGATTTTATTTTATCAGCACACTGGAAATACAGTATAATTCACATAAATGGTGGAAAATCAATATTTCTACATAAAAATACTCAGTTAACCTATCCCTCTTAAAATGACAGCAGATTTTTAAATATAAGGAAGGAAACACAGAAGCTCTGAAAGTGATGGAACAAGAAGCATGCCTGTGAGGAAGCTCTTACGTGACACTAACTTGCTTTGTCTCCTGCTGTGGACAACTACATCTTTATAAACATTTTCATATGAGCTCATGTACTGGAAATTTACTGAACCCAAGGCTAGACTGAGGAACAGAAGGTTACACATATGAAGAAGCTGGTAGGAGATTCCTTTGATACCTGGGCAGATACCCAAGAGAAAAGAATGAAAAATAGAAGCATCGCTCAGGACAAATTTCATTTCATATGTCTCACATTTATGTCACAAGCAAAGGACCCATCCTGGTTTCTCAGAATAGAGTATTCAGTGGGACAAAGTGCCTCAATGGAATCTTGCAGCTTCTTACTTTAAAAGTTGCCAAAATGCCAATTCAGCTTTTAGCATATGGCAGCACAGCCCTGAGGCTGTGCTAAATTGTGTCTGTATCCTTACATCCATCAGCTAGGAATTACCAGACCATAGAGAATTATTGGCTATCTCCCTTTCTGCAATAATTACTCAAAGATGGAGAACCATTTCACAGGGAGTTTCTAAGGAGTATTCCTCATGAACTACACCTGCTGGGTTTGACATGATGTATTGTGGTATTTAATGTGCAGATTCCTAGTTCAGAAATACAGAAAAATATGCGTAACAATAGCCCAGTGGCCCTGCCATGGCTGAATGAACTTGAAGATGACACAGCCCTGCGATATTGAGCAAAACCAGGCATGCAGCAGAGCTCAGGTTCCCCTTTTTCATCAGTTTTCCACAGTATTTTCTGAATCTACGTGCAGCCCAGACCACAGTGTATTTGATGACAACAGCAAACACGTTACAGTAAAAGTCCCCTATTTTGCTAGAACTAAAAGAATGCCAAGTAACACCATTTATGCAGCATCTCGAATAAAGTGCATTGGCAAGGCTTTTAATGGTGCAATTCTGTGGCTACTAGAAATAAAGTGTATGTTACCCTCCATCATTCTAATCCAACACATGAAGCGTTTCTAGACACATAGGTATGCTTTGGATAAGTGTTAGAACTGATTTATTCCAAAATGAATTAACCCCATCATAACACAAATAAAAAGAAAGAAGCTTCTCAGCCCTCCTGAACTCTCATAACCTCCTTTCCTCTAGGAAATATATTGGAAAACAGTAGCATGGTCTGGACTGTGCAACACTGCACATAAGAGTGAAGAACTGCAGTGGGCTGGGGAAAGAGAAAGGGAATCATACTGATTAAACAGCAAACACTTATGTCCTTTCCAGAGCATGCTTGAACACAGTGTGAGGACTGTCCTGTGCTGCTCAAGCAGGGTCAGAAGAAGCCCTTTGGCATTGATGTGGTTCTGGCCAGAACCATTCAGCTCTATTTCATATGTACAGGCAGAACCTCACTCTTACCTTACAGAGGATATTCACACACAGGATAAATTCACACACCTACATCCGCGGTAATATATTAGGGGAGGGGGAAGAGATGGAGTACACACAAAAAGTGATGCTGAATCATGAAGACCCAGCCAGTTAATTGAGACATGGTCTAATCAGAAAGGGTTTTGCAAGGAGGAAGACAATGCGCATTCACAGCCAAGAAAGCCAACCGCATCCTGGGCTGCAGGGCCAGCATGGCCAGTAGGTCGGGGAAGGTGATTCTGCCTCTCTACTCGTCTCTCATGAGAGCCAACCTGGAGTACTGCTTTCAGCTCTGGAGCCCCCGACATAAAAAGGACATGGACTTGTTGGAGTGGGTCCAGAGGAGGACCATGAACCTCTCTTATGAAGACAGGCTGAGGGAGTTGTTCAGTCTGGAGAAGAGAAGGCTCTGGTGAGACCTTCTAGCAGCCTTTCAGTAATTAAAGGGGCTTGACAAGGAAGAAGGGGAGGGACTCTTGATCAAGAGGTGTAGTGATAGGATGAGGGGTAACTGAAATAGAGTAGATTTAGGTAAGATATTAGGACAAAATTCTTTCCTGTGAGGTCAGTGAGGCACTGGAACAGGTTGCCCAGAGAAGCCGTGTGGGCGCCCCATCCCTGGAAGTGTTCAAGGCCAGGCTGGATAAGGTTTTGAATAACCAGGTCTACAGGGAATTGTCCCTGCCCATGGCAGGGGGGTTGGAACTAGATAATCTTTGAGGTCCCCTCCAGTTCTAATCATTCTATGATTCTATCTTTATCTGCCCTCTGGAATTCTGTGCAATGGGAAAATGCAACTAAAAGAAAGTTGGCAGCATATATGGCTTCCCAAAAATCTTTTGATAGGGTCTTATACACAGCTCTGAGTAAAACATAGGGATTCAAGCTGTTAAAATAATACTAATTATCAAATATATGGTTCATATAATTATTTGTTTTCATCATGAGAAAATTCTGGTAGTTAAGCTGCTGAGTTTCCATACTGTGAATTACATTAAATATGTTTACTGATGGATTTAGTAAGGAGTACACTTGTGAAAGGACAGTGGCAAGGGAAACCATGTGACAGAATATAGAACCCTGAGGAATGACAGAGGTAATTAACTAATCCAAGTGACTAATGAAAGTAATAATACCTTATCCCTTAAACACTCCACTTCAGATTTGGCTGCCCCTTCACAGAAAGGATGTAGTAGAAATTAGGACGTTCTGGCAGCAGGAGACAGATGTGCTTACAGACAGAGAAAAAAAATCTATAGAAGAGAAATGGGAAAGAGAACTGACCTTTGAAGAAATTGAACTAGAAAGGAAGTATAAGGCGTTCAAAACAATAAAATGGTATGTAAAAAGAAAAGGGAGGCTTTGTTTCACTTCCTCATTCAATAAATCGTAAATTTTCAATGCAGCTAGACAGTACTGTCTGTATTTAAAAGTAATCAATTGCTTATTCCCAGCAACATTCAATTAGCTGGTGGCACTCACTGCACAGCCACGAACTTAGCAGTTCACTGAAGAACTGAACATACGAAAAAGAAGAGAGAAAACATTAGGGATTAAAACAGCCACCATCAAGTGCAGAAATACTTCTTGTTGAGGAAGAGATTTAAAACTTTTTTCAGGGAGGGTTAATCCTGCACTGATTGTAAGGAGCGGGTATGACCAGGGTGATAGGTAAGCATAACCTCCCTAAAACTTAAAATCCCTAAAAAGGATTACTCTGGATACACATTTCATGCCTATTCAGAAGTCTGTTATTTATATTCATAAATTCATAAAATTCATAAATTTTACTGGAGACATGAGCCAGCACTGTCTGCTTACTAATATGTATAAGCATATCAAACTTCAGCAAAAGCTTTATCTGTCTAGCCAGTGTGGTTGTATTATCTTGCCGGAATGAAATGATCCTCTGAATTGTATTTAAATTACACTGATGATATAGTAGGAAGTTAAATTGCTATATATGAATGGTTAATTGCTCATTTTTATTTTAAGACTTGTTGGGAAATGTGTCTAACAAGATAACCATTTATTTTTTGTCTCTCTGAAAGCTATGTTATTTATTGTAATTAAAAAAGAGTATCACAGGAAAATAGAGATTGAATATCCTTAGCTAGCTGTTTTATATTTACATTTTAAGAAGTACATTATGTTTGCATACTTAGACTTTAAGTATGTCTCAGCTGGAAAATAACTAATACATAAATAAAAAGAAATCCAATTGTATCTACAGGTGAGTTTCACTTTTTGCATTAAATGCTTCAAAATAAAATGATTTTAGAAAGTTTCCACAAAAGTCTGGTCTTCTGTCCCACTGCAGAAGTAAAGTTGACAGGCATGTTTTCTTTGGAACAAAAAAAATAAAGGACAAAGAGAAATTGGGCTATCACTCAATATAAAAAAGATCTCCTAAGCCAAAGCAAGCTAGATAAGCATATCCTACACTGCTAACTTTTCACATGCCTCTATGTACATATGTGGGTATAGGATTTGGCTTAACATGTACCAGATGTCACCTACAGTAGAGCTTACCTACATATGTCTTGGATAAGGAGAAGTAGCACCTGTTTAGTAGTATCTTAATACTGTTGTGTCCAGCAATTATTATTATTATTTTATGTATTTACAGCACACACACCATTACAATAAAATATGTTAATGACATGAAAGAAACCTAAATTCCTGTTTGTATTGACAGTCATAGTGGGATGGTCCAACAATGCAACATAGTTTGCAGACACTGGGTCCTACTGAAACCATACTTGAAAAACATACTTACTGCGTGAATACGTTGTTTTCTATCCAAAGAGTTTTTGCACCCTATTGAGTTCAGGAGTTCTACAATACCTATTCACTGAAGGTACGACTGGATGAATATTGTTATAAATTCACTTTTGATTTCTCACATATTCATGCAAACTCAGGTCAAACCCATTAAAACATTAATGTATATGGTACTGAAATTAAAAGGCTGTAATCAAGAAATGCAGCATCTTCCATTGTGAGCTACAGTGTCACTTGCAATGAGAAGCCAGACACACTTGCATGATTTTACGTACCCTTCTGTTATTCCAAAGCAGCAGTAGTCATTTTCCCTAATATGAATCAGATGTATATGACTAACAGGTAAAAGTTTTTTGAAAAATAATGAAAGTTTCGGCAATTAATAGTTCCAAAGAAAATCACTGTAAAAAATTCAAGATAAATTGCAATGCATCCATGAGGAACTTGTAAGGGACTCAAAGTATAAAATTAATTTAAATATTTCCCATTTGAATCTATTTTTTTTTCTCACAGGAAAAGAAAACCAAAACACAAAGCAAAACATGCACCCTCACATATATTTCCCAGAATGTATTGAGCTCAACATCTGGTGTACAAGTCTGGCATAAATGGTGCTAAACTGGGTGATGCGACATGGACACAGTTGTCTCCCTCAGCAGTGATATTTATCTGGTAGTTTGTCCATGAAAAGGACTGCTTCCTAATCTAAGTAATTGCAGATTACTTAATAAATTAGTGACTCATTGTTGTGATTTATTCCTGTAAGCATATATCATTTTGATGGACAAAATTTAGCCCTTAAGAAAGGACCCTCTCTTTTTTCAGAGTGTTGAGTGTCTTCTAATGCCCTTGGGGAAATCTTTGCTGAGTTATTCAGACAGGAGAAGACTTCAAAGTACTCCATATTCCATATGCAGTTAGGAGCACAAGAGACAACGTTTAGCAGGAATTTGTACTATTTTCAAAGCGTGTATTTGTGTGCATGTGAGGGCAGAACAGAGTGTATCCAAAGGAAAAAGCACAACAGGGAAAAGGTAAGGTGTGGGGAGAAAAAGACCATTGAAATATAAATTTGGCCATGGAGATCAGTGGGTCAATATGCTACTGAGTTATTTATGTGTTTTGAGGGCTTGACTTCCACTGATGGGAAACAAAATTAATGTCTTATAATTCTTAGCTCTTGTGCAGCACAGCGCTAATACGGATCTGATGCTTAGTGTCATTTTTATTTTACAGATTGGGGCACTAAATATATTTTTGTACTTTCAACCATCTAATTTAGAAAGTCATGTTGAAGTGTACAGTTGCTAAGGTACTTGTAATATTAAACAAAGTGTAGAATTTAGTTAGAAACTATGAAGAAACAACCTTTTGCTGAAATTTAGGAGCTAATAATTTTAAGACTTTGTGATAACAGTTACACATAAATTTACAAAAAACTCCTGGCAATGTTAAGAAAGCATGGCTTAAAAACTAAAACCATATTACAGGATTGTTCTCCCTATTGCTTTTGTCTAATTCTTGAAACTTGCAACACCCAAAAATCATAGAGACTGAACATGGTAAAATATCACAGCCGTTAATACACCCATTGACATTTTTTGAGTTCAAGTTAGATGAAAATTAGCCTGTTCTGCTCATAAAAATGAGACCCAAGTAAGAATACACTGGTTTTTAACACAGAAAATATGATACATTTATATTTCAGTCAGCTTTACACATTTATACTTTATTCAAGGTTGGTTTTACTACTAAAATTATGTTCTTAAAAATAAATCCTTCCAAGTTGCTACTGAAACGTACCTTCAAGGAAGGACTTATATACCCCTGAGCTTCATGTAGATTTTGTTAAGGGGTCTGGTTTGACCCAGACTGTTGGGGGAGCACATATGAACATCTCTCAATTCATCCTAAGATCCCACTGACTCAAAGGAACTCTGTCAGGACCACAATCCCACATCACAGATGTCTCTGTTGGTTGAAGTCAGCTCCTGAAGGACTCAGCCATGGTTTCACCTGTGATGCACATACCCCCAGGGTCCATATAGCTTGATCCAAATCATTGAAGTCCATGGGAAAAAAAAGATAAAACGGAAGCTAAAAACCTTTCGTTGATTTTAATACACTTAAAAACCATTCCTCACTGGATTATTGCTATGGTGATATTCATGTCAGAAATTCTCGAAATTCTAATTTCTGAAAAAAGAGATTTACCACTCATCCTGAAAACCTGATCCAGCAGCGTGTTTTGGTTAACCAGTCCCATCAAAATGGTCTCTATTCCTTTTCTCTAATTGGGATTTGTCCTACCTTATATCTGTAAAAAAAGTATTCCACCTACACTCACAATGAGGAATCAGTAGAAAACTTACTGTCAAGTTCAAATCTTCGTTTAAGTTGCCCTTCAAACGAGAATGCAATGCCTGAATTGATAAGACACATGATAAGAGAACTCTAAGAGGAAAAAGAATGAAACATACTTATGGTTTCCAATTTTGTTTTGTTAAATCAAGAATTTGTGGACCATAACTATCTATGCATTTCTGGACCTCACAGAACAGTGTGATTTCTATCTACATGTAATAATAAAAATATCTCATAAGAGTAGTCATTAACTATAGTATCATTCCTTTTTTTGTAATCTCCATTTGTGCCCTGCCTGAGTAATCCAATTGCAGTATAATAGTGTAAATAGCAATAACACTCAATCAAGTATGGTGAATAGGTTCCTGGAGCTATTAATTTATTAAAGTCCTTTTTTCTTTTAGGGAACCCAAGCAAACTCATCATAGAGATATAAACTGGGCATTTACTTGCTCCTCCTTGAATGGTTCTCTAGAATCTGGGTCACTAAATAAAATAACTAAACACTCTAAGTCAAAACAAATGACTGGTTATGTCAATGTAATTGAAAAATACAGCTACCTTCCCTGCATGATTTTGTAGTATGAAAAGTTGAGGATTCACTGAAGTGTCACAAAGAACATTGGGCTGATCTGTAAAAACACATGGAAGTTGTCAACAGGGGCAGTCGCCATATGACTAGATTGGGTTATTTCATATGATTCAAAGGTTACAAGGAAGGCCCAGGGAAGAAATAAGAGTTCCAAAGAAACAGCTCCTGATATATTCAAAGAGGGTCACTAAAAGGCAATGCTTGAATTAATTGTGCCGGTTTTTCTAAATCCTCGATGATAGGCAGGTACATGATACACTTTGTCTGCTGGCAAAACCCAAAGGTTCAAATTACTCCAAAGAGCTAAAAAGTCATTCTCTGTAGGACATTTATGTGAGCACCAGGTACTGCAGTACATGACTGAGTACAAAAATTACTTAATACTGCTCTACAAACCTGTAGAGGATGATGGCATGGAGCTCCGCTACTTGTCTGTATCATCTATCACATTTTGGAATGCAAGAAAATTGACTCCTATCCAGCCTGTTCCCAAGGTCTGTGAAGAATAAGTTTGATTCTCTAGATAAAGTTGGACCAAATGGATCAAGCAAACATAAAATATTTCTCTGTTACAAAAATAATGTATTTCCTGCTATGAAGTGGGGAAAGCCATGGATCAGACTCCAAGCCCACCCAAGACAGCAATAAGTTCTTTCTTACATCAATTTGGTTGACTGTGTATGGAAAGCTACTGTGATCTACCATGTAGAAGTAACATCAGGTATTACAACATAGTTTCATTGCTGCTTGACTTTAAATAACTATTGAGCCTTCTTACTGAACCCAATGCCCCAGAAAAGGAGTCTTTGTATTAGTACAGAAGAGGAATCAAATAAAATAATCTCTCTGCTTTGTTCTCTCATAAAAGATCATCTCCTTCTTCAACACCTCAATGTCACCACAAGTCAACGCAGATTAATGAAGCAAAGGGAGACAAAAAACGTCTGCTGTGGGAAATATTTCTGTGCTTGCTTTCTATAGAGGTACTGATTAAAATGCATGACCCCCAACAACCTTCAGATTTTCTCTGTTTAAGCATCGGCTCTTAGGGGAAAAAAAGAAAAGAAAGATTGAAAATTAAATCATAGCCAAGTGCTGTCATGCTGGTGGAGACAAGTTCAATATAGATGAATTATCTATTTAGACATATAAAATCAGTGTCAGTCAATCCTACTGAAATGTCCTCATGCCTTTGCAAAAAAAAAAAAAAAAAAAAGTTGTGGCAAATGAAATTTGTCTTACTTTAATTTTGCAAAAATTTTAATGCCGCTAGGACTATTACATCTGTCCACTTGGCTAGCTGTTTAAAGTGACTGTGCACAGCCTAACAATATACAGTGGGAATGTGGCTGACAGTTGGAAAATTGACTAGTTACATCAAAGGGTATATATCTGAAAAAGCAAGATACAATATGAAAACAAAAGCCTTCATAGCCACAGATCGATGAGACTCCTTAAAATGTTGTCTGCCTAAGCAGCAGATTTTGGAGACTGAAGCTTCCTGTTTAATTTAAAAATTAGTTTCCAAATTTCAGACTTTGAATTAATGATAAAATGTAGTCAAGAAGAAAGACAGTGGACTGTAACTAAGTCCACAACCGTGAATAATTCAACACAACAGAAGCAGATCAAGTACACAAATCTAATATCTCATAAAGAGAAAATAGCTTGTACCACCACTGCATTCATGCAGATAAACTTGATTTTGTGACTGTAAAGCTCAAACAGTAGACCCACCATTTGCAGCTTACATGGGTCTGTATATAGAATTTTTATTCAGTATTGAAAAAGAGGAAATGACACAGCTAGAGCAGCAGGAATTGAATGTAAGTTGACAGCATCAAAGAAGCATGTGTGAAATGACTGAAATCCACCTCTTCCTACAGTGCAGCAATATCCATGTCATGTCTTACTCCAGTTCACATCCACAGTAGCAAGGCTAGCTGAGAAGACAATGAATAAAGATATGGAGAATAAAATAGCCTTTTCTCCTCGTGCTGGCTGCCTCCAGTATAGATGAGCCTTGATGCACCTTGACAGGGCACAGTGGAGGACCTTAACTTGTCTACTCTTCTCCGAAATTTTCCACTGAACTTAAGTCCATGGCATATGCCAGAAAAACTGCACCCAGGTCTTTAAATCAGTTTGTGTCATATGTGGATAATTAAATGAAGACATTTGATCTAAGGTATAACTGCTGTACTAAGGATTCTTAAGACAGTGGCCAGACAAGGAACCTTGAATTTTTGCTAAACAAACACCTAGAAACCCAGTACTCCTTTTTTAATTCACAGAACAGAAATAGCAGAACTACTTATATCAGCAGAGTTAAAAGGACGTGATATTGGAGAAACAGAAGGACTAATCTCACCCTCCTCTTAAAAATATGAGACACTTTAGTTTTCACTACTAGGAGATGGGGAAGAAAGTAACTCCAGACTATATTTGTTGGAAATATTAATTAAAAGTCTAATCTGCTTTCATATGGAAAATCTATATATTTAGGGAACATTACCATAATAACTTTTATGTTGAAGTCATTCAGATAAAAATTTCATACACAGAGATATCTAAACGTTTTGACCATAAAACAAACTTTCTCTTCAATATAGAAAGGCAAAATGATAAGAATCTGTATTTACATATGCATATACATACACACGTGAGGCAGGGAAACAGAGAGCAAGAAAGAGAAATACAGAATGGGAAGAAAAGGGAAATATAGACTTGATAATTTTACTTCCAGATGCATATGGACACCATCAGGCTAATAATATAAAAAAAAAAAAAAAAGAAAAAAAAAAAAAGTCAGTGCTCAAATAGAGAAAGTACTAAGCTGTCCAAGCTACAAGACATCCAAAATATATATAGCTAGTGAGCCAGTTAGCTCCTCCCTGGGGGACATCCAGCAGAGGGAGGAGGGCCATAAGTTACTCCAGAAAAAACCAAACAACAAACTCTTGGAAGAGGAAGTCTTCTCCATAGAGACAGTGTGATCTACACAGGAAATACAGCACTATGAATCTGTGTGTGTCAAAAAGCCATCACGCAAAATGACCTAACTTAGGCTCTGTTGTTGCGACACCCTATTTCAGGGACAGACAGAGGAGGTGACAGGAGCTCAGTGTCATTATCCAGCATGTTCATACATATTCTTGCTTGGCCCATTCCAGTTGTATTGCTATGCCACGGCAGGACTGTAACCCTTCTTATTAGAAAGTTCAAGAGAAACAGTGGCTCACCTGCACCCACACACAACTCCTGCAAACAGCACAGAGCTCACTCCACTGAGCCTGCAGCGAAGGCTTGTGCACAGTGAAGAGATAACACGTGCTAGCTCATCAGGGCTTCTTCACATTGGTCTGACTGGTGGAAAGAGGACACTAAACAACATAGCACCTTGCTAGCTGTATCTGCACAGATAAACAGTTTCAGTGATGTATGACACAAGCAGATAAACCAAGATTTCCTCTGAGAGTTCTACTTGCTTCACTCCTAATGAAGAACACAAACTGTGGCTAAGTTACCAGCTGAGTACTGAGTATTTTGTCAGTAGAAACCAGTATAGCATAGAAAACACACACAGGGGAAGAAAAAAAACAAACTGCCCTTGTTTGAAACTACCTCCTTACTTTACAAAATAGAGTTCTCTGCTCATTGAAGATCTTGAAGACCTGGACAAAAGCCTTGATCTCAGTAGATCACTGTTATCTGCTATTATAAAAGTATTTTATACTACTGTGTCTAATGTTTTGGGTTTCACCATGAAGACAATACTGCTGATGACCCCTTTCTCAGATTCACACATGGGAGCACACACAGGTATATATATGTTGATCTTAATCTAGAATATGGAAGGACAATTGTCTAAGAGGATACATGCTTTCTTCAAACACTGGGATATCATAGACTGCCCATCATCTTTACTGTCAAGCTGAAACCTCTGAGGTGAATGTGGACTTTGTTCAAAAGCTGAAACAAAATTCTCTTCACTTATCCCTGAGCAATTCCTCAGGTGGAGCTGTTCTTCGAAGTACACTGTTGGGGAGGAAAGGAGAGGAGACTTTATCTCAATGTTAAGCAATGTTATCATAAGGACTGAACACATAAGATTTGTTTCAGAGCATGTAACTAAAGCCACAACTCATTTTTAAAGTATATATCACTTGTGTGAGCACTGTGATTAATAATCCTTAAGTACTACAGGTGCAGACAGATGACAAGAAATCACAGAATCACTTGGGTTGGAGGAGACCTTCAAGATCATCAGTGGAGTCCAACCATAAACCTAGCACTGCCAAAACCACCCCTAACCCATGTCCCTCAGCCCCACATCTACCTGTCTTTTAAATACCTCCAGGGATGGTGATTCCACCACCTCCCTGGGCAGCCTGGTCCAAAGCCTGATAACCCTTTCAGTAAAGAAGTTTTTCCTAATATCCAACCTAACCCTCCCCTGGCACAACTTGAGGCCATTTCCTCTTGTCCTGTCGCTTGTTCCTTAGGAAAAGAGACCGACCCCCACCTTGCTACAGCCGCCTTTCAAGTAGTTGTAGAGAGCAAGAAGGTCTCCCCTCAGCTTCCTTTTCTCCAGCCTAAACAACCGCAGTTCCCTCAGCCACTCCTCATAAGACTTGTGCCATAAGACCCCTCACCAGCTTCATTTCCCTTCTCTGGACACGCTCCAGCACCTCAGTGTCTCTCCCATACTGTGGTGCCCAAAACTGAACCCAGCGCTCGAGCTGCGGCCTCACCAGTGCTGAGCACAGGGGCACCATCACTGCCCTGCTCCTGCTGGTCACACCGTTCTTGATACAGGCCAAGATGCCATTGGCCTTCTTGGCCACCTGGGCACACGCTGGCTCATGTTCAGTTCTTTGTCCACCAGGACCCCCAGATCCTTTTCAGCCAGGCAGCTTTCCAGCCACTCCTCCCCAAACGTGTAGCGCTGACTTGGGTTGTTGTGACCCAAGTGCAGGACCCAGAAGTTGACCTCGTTGAACCTCATACCAACCTCATCCCACTGGCTTCAGCCCATCGATCCAGCCTGTCTAGATCCCTCTGCAGAGCCTTCCTACCCTCAAGCAGATCAACACTCCCGCTTAATTTGGTGTCATGTGCAAATATGATGATGGTGCACTCAATCCCCTCATCCAGATCATCAATGAAGATATTAAACAAGACTGGTCCCAAAACTGAGCCCTGAGGAACGCCGCTTGAGACCTGGTGCCAACTGGATTTAGCACCGTTCACCACAACTCTCTGGGCTCGGCCAGCCAGCCAGTTTTAAACCCAGCGAAGAGTCCACCTGTCCATGCCATGGGCTGCCAGCTTCTCCAGCAGAATGCTGTGGGAGACCGTGTCAAAGGCCTTGCTAAAGTCCAAATAGACAACATCCACAGCCTTTCCTTTATCCACCAGTTGGGTCATCTGGTCATAAAAGGAGATGAGGTTGGTCAAGCAGGACATGCCTTTCATGAACCCATGTTGACCAGGCCTGATCCCCTGCTTGTCTTTCACATGCTGTGTGAGTGCACTCAGGATGAATTGTTCCATAATCTTTCCTGATACCGAGGTCAGGCTGACAGGTCTGTAGTTGCCCGGATCCTCCTTCCGGCCCTACTTGTAGATGGGTGTCACACTGGCAAGCCTCCACTTGTCTGTGACCTCCCCCGTGTACCAGAACTGCGTATAAATTACGCAGAGTGGCTTGGCAAGCTCTTCCACCAGCTCCCTCAGCACTCTTGGGTGGACCCCATCCAACCCCATAGACTTGTGACTGTCCAGCTGGCCTGGCAGGTCACTAACTGCTTCCTCCTGGATTATGGGGGGTTTATTTTGTTATCCAACCCTGTCTTCCAGCTTCAGGGGGTGAATACCCTGAGGATAACTGGTCTTGCTATTGAAGACTGAGGTGAAGAAGGCATTAAGTACCTCAGCCTTCTCCTCATCCTCGTTGACAATCCTGTTTTAGCTGAGGCTCAAGACAATATGTGGTATCAGTGTGCTAGACTTGTTTGAGCTTCTGTGGTCTTTGCAATTTACTGCAAAAAAATCTTAGAGAAATAGTATACAGCCAGTAAGCCTGTCCCCAAACTAAAACTACAGCAAATGTGCAAACGTTACTTGTATTTATATTCCTGAGTGCTGGGGTGGACTACAATAAGCAAGGATCATCAATCACTACTTCTGCTTACAGAGAAAACCTACACTCCTTCAAAGCAAGTAATTTTGAGCTAAATTGAAGCAAAACCAATCCCAAGGCAGGTTTCACAGCAATTGCGTTAGAGAAAAAAAAATCTAAGCAAGAAAGAAAACACAGTATATAGCTGTTCCCTTAATTCATTTAACATGCTAATAAAAAGAAAATTTAAGAGATTCAGTGATGAACAGCTTGTCCTGTGCAGCAATGTTCAAGGGCTTGCCCTTCAATCATCTAATTAGAGTCAGAAAGATATTGCTGATGATAATCATCAGATTTGGCACTTGTTGTTTATAGCATCTTTCATACAAGGATGTCAAAGATTCACAAACATCAGTTAATTGCTATTCTCATCAACTCTCTCACACAGTAGTATTAGCATTATATTTTTATATATTCAATATTTTATATATTGTTAATTACCTGTAAGTAATTTATCACCATGCAACCTCAGTTAGCAAAAAGTCACAGAGTGAATCACTTTCAGATTACCAGAAGCATTAGCCAACAGGCTTTGAAGTCTGCTCTCAGAATTCCCAAATGGAAAAAGACTTCAAGGGCTGCATTTGCACTTTAGTGTAGAGGAGAATTGTTCAGAACTAGCGGCTGCTTTGATTTGGGGAGCAACATTATTTATTATTTGTATTTAAACAAGCACTGGATAGAGCATTCATTGATTCTTCATGTTTACTGAGCAAGAATTATTTTTGCCTAAGATTTGCAAAAGCATTATATGATTTCTTATTTTCTGCTCACAAACCCCTCCTACTTTTTCTCCAAGATTTCTTTCGTGCCCTTGCAAATTGAGTGTGGAGATTGGATCTCTGTCAGCCTGGATTCTAGACTGACACCATAATCAGAGAAACTGGAAGAAGATGACATTTCAGGAAAATTATATCTCTGTGAAATGGATATGATCCTGATTCAAGGCATCAAAATAAATCTGAATCTCTGCATTAACTAGAGTGGACATTTTTGTTGGAGTTGTACATGAACATGAAGTAATTATAAAGCCCCTTACCCTACTGTCTCCTCTTCACCTCCAGAACTACCTTTTTGGTATCTAGATGTGATGGCTCTCCTTTTTTTTTTTCCTGTAACTATCTGCAACAGCTTGGTCAGTACCAGTGACTGTTTTCTTCCAGAAGAAACAAGGTCATCCTAAGTCCCAGATATCTGGTTTGCAGCATCATATGAAAGCTTGTCCTGTTCATCCCTCCTTTTGAATAAGTCCAAGTAGAAGCAACCAGGCTCAGGACACCAGTCACACTTCTTACCAACACTTCTAAACAAACAAATCACGTGTTTTGGGGAGGAGGCCCACTCCATCCTTGACTGTGATCTTGCTGTTTCATACAAACAATGCCACGCTCTCTGGCGTGTTCCTATGGTCTTGGTGAACATAGTTGCCTGCTGCCTCTGCAGGACCTAAAACTTTGTGATGTGTGAGCAATTCTGTGAGCCTGTTATGAAATTCTGTCCACACCCCTGAAAATAAGCCTTTGCATTAACATTTGTCTAAACCATGGAAAGACTGGCTGCTAAGCCTCATCTACAAAATTGCAGAACACGAGATTATTTCATATAAAAAAAGATCAAAATATAGCCATATTAGTTTTAGAAATTTCACTGCTCTGCCATTTCAATCAAAATGTATTTCAGATTCAGACAGAATTAGTTTATGCTAAAAAGAAAAATGTATTCACTTATTATGGAATTTTTTTTATGTTATTTTGGAACCTGTATTTCATTGCTTGCCTAGGCAGAACAGTGGTAATTAAGGAGAGAATGAACAATGCAACACAGTAAATGTATAAGAAATTATACATCAGACAGACAAATTTTTAAGCACACAGCTCTCCAACCCTGTAACTTTTCAACAAGTCTATATACCAGTGAAACACACTGTTGAATGTATTTTGAGGTTGATTTAGCAAAAAGGTTTGCAACATCTTCTGCATGCTGTGTCATTTCTTTATGTATCTTCAGATTCTCACTTGCCTCACTATGCTGCTCTCATAGGCATATAATGACTATTTAAGATGCAGCTGATGCCTTTTGTCCTCTGCATTGCCAAGAGCAGATTCATAAACAGCCAGCCAACAAAACAGAGCACAGAAGCCCATTTCTGATATCTATGATTTTAAACTGGCAAAGCAGTTCTGCACCCCTGCTGAATTATTAGTGATTGTGGTACCATCAGGCCAGCAAAAGTTGTAGCTATGTCCTCAACACATCCCCATTCTCCCTCAAAGTAACTTACAGGAAACAGGTGTGGAATACGCCTCCAGAACACCAGAGATAAGCTCCTTTAAAATGCACTTTTTGCATTTGCGCTGGGGGCCATCCAAACACCAATCATCTCAAAGGGAAATACTTTCTTTGACCATCTAAGTCACCATGAAAATTCATAGCATGAAATAAATTCCACTGAGCAGTAAGACCAGCACTGGAATTTCAATAAATACAGACCTAAATGCCTTCTTGTCTGGCTTCTCTTAGAAGATCCTAGAAGACAGGATCTAACGTGACACTCAGTGCAGCACTTCTGCCAGAGATCTCTTTGTAGTAGGCTTGATCTCTCATCTCCATGTAGTCCATATAGACTTACGCTTTAAAAGAATCTGTAGTGCATGTGGAAAGGTGAACTACCCTGCAAACAAGTATTTCCTCACCATGAAAATGCATTCAAGATGAAGGCTTGCCTTTTAACAAGTGCATTCGAACTTGAATTGACTTCCTTTAAAGAATTCATAGAAAACTTATGCTCCTATGCAATGAACATCACAAAAAATCATGGGCACTATTTGTTTCATGTAAAGTTCAAAGAAAAGATCTAGCCTCCATTAATCATTTTTCCTAGTAAGAACAGAGATACGCCACTATGTCTAGACTCTTTTAAGCAGAACGTTAAAAGTTTTAAAGGCTCCAACCACCTTATATTTGATTGATTGAAAACTGATGTTATGCCAGCCTTCTAAACCGTTCAGTATTTATGTTAATCAATATATTCTCAATTGGAGTAAATGTCACTAATTTAAAGTCTTGGAAAGCATGCTATTTGTGCAGCACAGAGCTGAGACATGGTAATACCTTTCTCTCCATATTAACTCTTACATTGCCTAAATCTTTTTGTGGCTATGGAAGCAGAACCTACTGCAGGCTTACAGAAGACAGCAAAAGTTCTCAATTTTCTGATGCAGAATCCTTTTATTCTTTAATGTCTTAAGATGCAATGGTGTGGCTATTAGGAGAAGGAAGACAATACACTGCATGTTGCACTGATGGTTTGGGAATAAGAGAAAGAGTATTTCGTAGATCTTGCTGCAGGTGTGCTATCACCTCTTCAATTCATTATTGCCACTTAGCTGGGGACTAGCAGCCAAACAGCTGATAAAACATAACAGATCTTGCTGCTACCTCCAAAATGAATTTAAACTATCCTTTTCTACATTAAACAACACTACACTGCCAATTACACCATGTTACCCCTAGGGCCTTTTAAAACTTCCAGCCAAAAGCACTTCAGCCTACCACTTCAATGCTAGCTAGGACTTGCTGAGTAACTGAAAATCAAGGTTGCTGACAGAAAGCCAAAAAGCACTTGGACCAACAGGCCAATCTACGCTGATGCAACTTTCACAGAGTCATGTCACGACTAAATCTCTAATAACCAAATTTTATTACTTATATGTGTAAATGTTATTCTTTAAAGTGGTACAGTTGCAGGTTTCGCTCACATAGGTATAAATGCAATCACAAGCAACGCCACAGATTTCAATACAATGAGATAAAGAGTAATTGGTACAAAACTGAAGCATTTAACTTGGGTTTCAAGATATTTGGCACACGTTTTGTTATTCTACAATCTGCTAAAAACCTAAATATTAACAGTTTGCCATAATTAACCCAGGTGGAGACTAAAGAAGCAAAAAGACTCTGAGCTGTGTTTGTCAAAGAAGCAACGAGGATAGCAAGACAGAGTGAGAAAATTAGACAGTACATAGCCAGGATGAATCCAGCTATTTAGAGGCACTTGGAGAAGGAAAAATCTCCAGATTATTTGTGCTATTCTGTAAATAGAAAGTAACACTGCCTTGTTTTTACAAAGACACTCAGATCTTCCTGAAGCTTCCCATTTGCTCTGAAAATCATTGTTGACAAATAAAGCCATTTCTCAGTATTTAGGCCCACATACTAGTCCATACCATGTGTTGTAACTTTGGCAATCTTTGTGTGTTCATAAAAGAGAATATAAAAAAATGTTGAACTTTCTTCCTTTTATTCCTCTAGCACAACTTCTTTAAAAGCCTACATTTTTTCCTTGCATTTTGAAGCCCTTGCTATTCATGAGCAAATGAACTAATTTCAGCTCCAGTTTTGCTAAGGAAAGTGATCAAAGTGCAAAGCACAACTGGCCATTCTGAGCTTTACAACACGTACATTGCATGCATGTTGATCAACAACTGACTTTTCATCTGGCAAAGACTTTCAAATAAGAGCCATCTGTTTTCATAACTTTTATGTAGCATTTGGTAGATCTCACACAGTGCCATCAGTACACTAAGTTTTTATTTGCTCATTTCTTCTCTATAATTTTACAATGGAAACTAAAAATTCCTTTATCATTTGGACTTGGATTATCTCCTTAAGCTATCTGAGCTTAATACTTTCATGGTACTGAGCACAGATTCAGAAAGCTGATAGCAAAAAAAATCACTGAAATTTTTTGCATGCTGAAATGTCTCACAGAATGTCTGACTCCACCTTAAGAGAGAAAGGGTTCTCAGCTGGGCTGCAATCAGTGTTAAAGTCTCAATATTGCTACCACCCCAATGTCACACAGAAAGCAATAATCTGCTTTTTAGCATAATATCATTTAGTATAAATATCACAGTAGCATGGAAGGGGTAGTTGGGATCTACTGCACAAGGCGTGGTACAATACAGCAGACTGAGAAGTTCTCCTCTGAGAAGGCTGGGCATCTGAGATGATAGATTTAAAAGACAATCTAAACACACAAATGGGGTAGGGTGAAGATCATAAGGTAGGAAAGGGATAGGGCAAAGAAGACAGACTTAAAAAAAAAGTGTAACTAATAGAGAATTGGTAGTCTTCTCATCAGTAACAGTAAACACATCCATGCACTATGAGAGAGGGGTTTTGAAGAGAGATTTCGGAGAACAAGGAGATTTAAGGATTGTGATCATGAATTCTTCTTGCTGGAAAAGTACAGCAAAAGACTACCTGCCAGGAAAGAAAAATCACCTATTCTTTAGCCAAGATTAATACATTTTCTATACATCTTTAAATGCCAGGCAATTGCTGTATTCCCATCTGAATCATACATAAGAGACACATGAACTAAGTGACCTAGATAAAGTAAGAATTCACTCCATATTTCTATTAAACCCTAACTGAAGGGTATAAATTGAATTAATATTTTGGAATTTCACATACTTTTCCATTTAAGGGTGCTTCTTTATTAGCTGAGAAATGCTGTTCTTAAGCAGAGCCACGGATTTCCAAGTCAAAGGAAATTATTATAAAGAAAGAAATCTACACTGGACCCTTAATATGTGTTTGCATACACACCCTGCTTTTCCTTTGGCTCTAAATAAAGGGTTACAAAGGCATATAAACTAATCCATCCTCTGTTTAATAGGAATTTCAGGCATGCAACTGTTGTGCTGCTTCACTGTTGTCCTGAGAAGAGTCCTGCTACCGCTCCCACACTTACAGAGCCAAGAGCTCCCAATTCTCATGTGTTTGTACCACACAGTAACTAAGCACATTGCACATGCAGTGCAGTAAAATACATAACAAAAGAGGCCCCTATGCTGCAAGTCTCATAAGAGCATTTCATGTGGGAAGATTTCCAGTCCACTTTGGTAATTCTGTCTGCTGCTTTTGGGTTTCTGCTCTGGCTTGGAGAAGGGCCAGGTGTAGCTGTGAGGAGTAAGTATTCACATTCAACTCTACAGCAGCAGAGCTAGACATACACTGATACTGAAAAAGACCATCCTGGCATCTCAATCAAGAGACATATGGCAAAAAAAAAAAAAAGAAAAATCAGATAGGAAAAGAAAAAGTAAGGACTTGTGCCACTGGAATGCAGATCAAATCAACATATGGAAATGTCCTTCTTAATTCCCCTGCTAAGTAGCTATTATTCTATGAAATCTGTGGCGTGCTTTCTCTCTTTGGAGCTGTGCCACTGTGACAATTCTGCCCATGTTCAGAGGTATAAGGAACCTTTATACCCAGGACATCAGTCTGAATATGAAAAAGAAAGTAATGGCTAAAATTCTAGAGTGAAAAGTCATGGCCCCCATCCATCTCCTGGATTTGTATGCAGAGGACAAAGGAGAAGAAGAAACAAACCTGGGACTTCATATTTTAGGGGGCACCCTCTGCAGATGACGACTGTTTCATGCAGTCCTGGACAAGCCATTTGCCACCTTGCGCTTCTCATCACCTCCAGCTGAAGAGCAGGAATAACATTTCCTTGCCTGCCAGGCACCTTGTGAAGGCAGACACACTGAGACCTGTGCCTGGAGGGATGCTCCCAGGACAAAACCACACAGCACCATGCAACACCACTTCGGGTGTGTGCAAAGAAGTTGGACTGGTGAGATGGAGTTAGTGAATTACTTCTCACCCCCACAAGTTGCTTCACACAAAAAAATATGGAAAAGAGCTGACAAGACCACTCCTGTTGCCTATTCCAGAGGGAAGGGAGGACTTTGTTTTTTATTATAAGCTTTCAGTCTACTAATTTTCACCAAAACCAAATCTATCATTGTAAATGCAGTTGAAGGAGGGAGGAAAAAAGAAGAAAATTAAAAAAGCAGCCTTCCTAAGGAAGCTCTGAAGATGACATAAAATAGCTATTTATATGTATTTAAAAATAATTCTACTGACTGGAGCTCAGCAGTGTTGAAACAGATATAAATTATACTTGATTGACACATTTTATAGTTATGCAGATGTTATTTAAGTAAGAAATGTGTATTTTCACTTTCTTCTGGTTTAAAGCATTAATAAATCATCTTCATTTATGCGGAGTATTATATAGATTTCACATTTTCAAACAGAAAAGAGGTATGCAGAATGTGTTTGAAAATAAGGAAAATCCATGTCTTTCCCTATTGACTGAAGTACTCCACTCAGGAAAATTTTATAATCTAATGCAACCTGGAGTACTACTCTACACTAAGCAAGATGGTGAGTCACAAGAAGATTTTCAAACAAATCAAGCATCCCTGTGCTATCACCCAACATGAATGCCCACTACAGCAGGATTTTAGCCTTGCTCAACAGCATCTATGACTCTTGTTCAGTAAAACCTCTTTTACATCAGCCACACTTATAGATCATAGTTGTAGGAGTACTAAGTAGCCTGTCTCTGAGAAGGAAAAAACCCATAAATTAGAACCTAGGGTTGACTTTAATAAAACAAAGACCTCTAACAGAAAACACGCATTTGTTTAGGCCAAATATTTTAGGGCCAAATATTTTACTTAGTGACTAATTCACTTCTACATATGTGTGCTATGTATACTCCTGGATTTTTATTTCTTCAGCAAAGATGCGCTTAGTCCTTGGAGCAAACGTCACTGCTCATCTGTAAAAGAAAGCCTTTCACGCTCCACAGGAAAGATCACATGAAAGTTGATAATTCTAACAATCCATTATTGCATGGGTAGGTCTTTGAGCAGACAATGCACTGAAAAACATCCATGTCTTCCTCATGATGACAGAAAATCAGCCTATGCTCTCAACCATTCAAGCACTTCAGCGTACTACAGCCACAGAATTAAGCCAGCTGCCCACCTAACAGCCACTGACACACAGCAATGTAGTGATGACTTTTTAAAATTATGTCAGAAAATATGTCCCTTTGTCCATGTGAAATTGACAGGAATATAGGTGGAAAAAAAGAGGATGACTGAAGCAGGCAGCAGAGGCTAGAAATGTACAGGAATTCATAGCTTGGTAAACATGCTAGTCTTGCTACAAGGTGTTTTGTGCCATCACATAGAACTCAGCAGGGAATTATTATCCTATAAGATGGCCCCAAATACATGTCAGCATTTTAATGTTCTTTTTTTCTTCTTTTTTTTATTACATGCAAACATCTTGCTTTACTTCTGCAGAACTTTCACATAAGGGCTATTTCCAGACCACACGATAGAGGAACTCTTCTCTGTCTCCCCACACATAGTTACTGATTTCTGCAAGGAAAAAGGCAAGCAGACACACCAGGACTCTAAAAAAAAACATGTGCCATACAACCTGTCAGGTACAAATCTACATTTGGAGCTGCTGCAGCTGACTTAGACGTCTAAGCATAGACCCTGTCCTCATTTCAGTGTCCCCACCTCCCTGATCCATCTCAGATTTGTAGGGGAGACAGAAGCAACAGGCACGCATCTTTTCCTTTCTCATGGCACTCCCTCCTTCAGCAGCATCACACGCGGATGCTCTTTTGTGCAACAGATGCTTGGTTTGTTACTGTAGTGACAGGTAGAGCAACTGAGAAAGACTTTGAACTGCTTGGGCTTTACATGCGCAGCTCTCGTTGCTTTTGAATTGTGCAGCAGTGATAAAATCCTGTGTTGTGATGGTTCCTTACTGACCCAAGCCAAAAGGATTATTTTCTGGAGTTCAGCAGGTATTGGACTTTGCCCACAATGCTCATAAAAAATTTGCACAGTCTGGAAACTAGAAGGTACTTTAATGGGAAAAGATGGGTTTATGAGGACAGAGAGATTTTCTACACAGATGTTACTGATGGGCAGAGGTGACCTAGGTTTAACACCTCATTTAAATAGCAATTCTTTTCAGCAAAGAAATTCTCAGACTGCGGGAAGGTTTTCATAATCCATTTCTTCCGTAATGAAGGGGAGAAAGAACATTTATTTCAAAGAAGATCTATGTCATCAAATGCACACTATTTGTTCCTGGCTTCTCTCTTATTGCAAAGTTGTCATTTAAATGATTGAAATTATTTATAGCGAAGACCACCAAATACAGATCACCAAGCTAAATAAGCCATTCACAATAAAAGGCTTATTTCTGCCTACAGCTACAAAGCAGTCAAACAATGAAGAAAGGCATAATTGAATACTTAGATAACAAAAACAACTAACGGTCCTATTATCGTACAGTTCTGCATTTTTTGTATGTATTGTTAAAGTTAACAGTAAAACAGATTGTAAGGATAAGATATTCATTAAAATGTATATTACATGGTTCTTACAGACTACATTTCAGTGCAGATCATTAATAACACATTTAAATAAAAGTTCTATCAATACATATAGCTAATATGTATTAGCTAGTGTACTTAGATAATAGCTATTAGCTAATATATATTGCTATAGTTAGCAATATTACGTACAGCTAAATGTTTACTACACCAACATACTTTTGCTAAGCCAAACTACTTCTCATGGGTTTGGAAGCCTACCCACTTAGATGAACTAAACATAATATCCAACTATGTTCAAGTCTCCAAAAGAGGGCACATTACTCGGTCAGAACTAATTTGCTGCTCAGTAAGCAAGTGGTTAAAACACGAATTGCTTCCAATTTAAATGTTTTCATGTTATTTGCACTAGAGAAATGCTCTCCTTTGTCATCACCAGGGAGCACTCTGTTGTTCTCATGCAAAACAAAATTTGAAGCAGGAGAGAAAAAAACCATCTATTATTAATTAGACATAAATTATTCCTAATCTACACACAGTGCTTAATCCCTGGTTCACAGAAATGCAAAATGTGCTTCAGAAACAATATGTTAACAAGCCATTTGTCAGCAGCGGACAGGAGCCCAAGCTCAATATAAAATATAGAACAAATGCTTCAAGCTCATTCCAAAGAACATGCTGATTGAAGGTTTACCCTGAGTTGTACAGAAATGCAAGACGGAAAACTGTGCAAATAAAATAGTTCACATTGTGAGTCTGCTCATCAGTTCAAGGGCAGGAAAAAAACCAAAACACCAAAAATATGCTTCTAGCAAATTTCATACTTAGCCTCCTTATTAATAGCAAAAATATCACTCTCATTGATTTAGAGTGCTCCAGAAGGAATAAGGAAAACATGTAGCTAAATCACCAGAGAAACTCCAAGGCCTGAGCACTATTCTGCTTCTTTTCCCCAGCGCTTGCCAGAAGACATTAAACAAAACTGAGAGCTTCTAAGTTTGTAACAGAAAAACAAGTAATGCAAATGATTAACACCTGTAACAGTAAAAAGTATTTAAAAAGAGTTCCTGAAGACATCCTCTGCTGTCAGGCTTAAGCACCATGTTCCAGAGAAGAAAAAATTTTGCCTGTAGTGAATCTATGCCTAGTAAACGTTTCATAGAACCCTTCCTCCCAAGGGTAGAAGAACGCTAGACTAAATGAGCAGCTTATCTGATCCACTTAGGAAACTTATCTTCCTATGTGAAACACAGGAAAAACGTGAGACGACGAAAGATGTTCCTAAAAAGTTTCACCTGAAAATGTCTTTTTCCACATGGAGCCAAACAATGTAATTTCTGTGATATTGTATTATCCCAAGTTTGAGAGAAATATTCCCCAGCTTGGCAAGAGGTGAACACATAGAGACTCTACCTGTCACATAATATGTTGTTCATTACAATTTGAGCAGAAACAGGATTCTTCTCCCCCCTATACACAGGGATAACGCAGCAAAAGTTGAGTAACCAGGAAAAAACAGCTCCCTCCATTAATGATGCTGATGCTTCAATTACTGTTCTTCCTACCTTCGCACCCTTTCACTTTGCAGGTGGCTGTCACAGGAATATGCAGACGTTTTCTGTTGCTATGATGAATTCCCTAATTACGTAGTTAGGGAAGCTGCACTAGAATTCTGGAATAAAGCATGCTACAGAAATAGATGTCCTCTGTGCAATTCACCCAAAGCTGGTCCCAGCAATCCTAGCTTTAATGAGTATGAAAGGTTGTGTTCCCAGACACTAGAAAAAAATGTCAGCTCAGGACAACTGCCAGGCAAAATTTCTTGGAGAGGTATAAGCAAACACCTGCACTCCCTGGCTATAGAGAGCGAGGCACAAAGTCCTCTAGCAGTATACTATGACCAAAGGATTTCACTTGTCACCACGGGGAAACAAAATTAACTGCTTTACATATTACACTGTGAGTGTATTATAGTATTTGGATTAAGCCATTTGGTATTTAACAGCAGGAGGATATTCCTAGGGTGAAGATACATGTGCTGCCATCCTGAAAGACCATTTTCCCAGCAGCTCAGAAAAATAAAGCTACAATATACTGTTAGAATGGCATACAGAGCACAAAGCTCCCAGAGGAATGAATATAAGCAGTGGCAAAAAAAAACAAACACCCAAACATTTTGCCAGTCCATTAATACTAAGAAGACCAAAGAGTTTGTCTGCTTCTTGCTGAAGAGTGAGAGTTACCAACATGACACTAAAAGGCAGAGTGTTTTGTATGTTTTTAGCTCTCAGCTTCAATAAAATACCTGCAGACTGTGACAGGAGGGGGATATAAGCTTTCAGCCTAAAACGGTCTTTCAGTACTGAGGAAGGGTTCAACTACACAGAACTGGCTGTTGACGCAGGAGTTAACGGCAATTTCCTTTCCTCTCTGGTGGAGACAGGAAAGAGTCCAGCAGATTTGAGTATCACGGTTGTATTTTCTGTCCTTAAAAAGCCAGGAAGAGGAGTCAGGAATGTATAGATGATCTACTTAACTTTCATTGACAGAAAAACTGAAAGAAATAATAAAACATCTATAAATAATGAAGAAAGACAAATAGCAGGAAACAAATTAACAAAGAACATGTAGTGTCAAACTAATTAATTTCTTCCCGTGACATGGTAACATGCCTTGTGGATAGAGAAGTGTCTGAATATGTCATATATCTTAGCTTTAGTACAACTTTTGGCATTTATAAGATACCTTCAAGAAAGCTGGGGAAATATGGCCTGTACAAAACTATTGTAAAGTAGTCTTTGTTTAAAAGCACATAAACTAGCTATCAGTGATTCACCACAACACTGCAAGGACTCATTAAATAGATTACTGCTGCCACTCACCCTGTGCTAAACACTATGTTGCTTTATCAGTATAAACATGGATCATGAAAAACTGGACATGAAATTTTTCAGGGTAGTGTGAATTCACACATACTGGAAGACACAGCTGCATTTAGAAACTGGAGAAACACTTTGAAAAATAATATTTAATTCAACAAGGAAACATCCAAAAGTTGCAGGGAGGAATAATATGTCCATAGGGAGGGTATGGAGATGCTGGTGCATGATGGTATGGAGAGGTAGATCTGTAGAAAAAGACCTTGTGGAAACTCAAGCTCATGAAGCAGTTGTAATTTTTGTGAAAAACACCCTCACCACAGAGGGTAATATAAACAGGAGTATTATCAGGAAGACAAGTGAATATGCAAGTACTCTCACTTTGGTCTGTATTGCTCATACCAAAGCTGAGCCCTGTCCCGTGTGGGGTACTCCAAGTCAAGAAAACTACTGATCAGTTGGAGACACAATGGATCTATGAAATGGAGAAATATTTAACTCACTGGGATCTCTAGTCTATAGAAGAGAAGACTGAAGGGACAAAAATTGCTTTAAATAATGAAAAAATATTTGAAGACTGTTCAGTAAGGAATAAGGGAATAAATTCTTCATTGTGGCTTCTGGGAATGAAGGGGGCTTATGTTGCAGGTATTTAGATCAGAGACTGGGGAAAGCTTTCTAACTGTGAGGATAGCTAACAGCTGGAACAGTTTGACTAAGGAGACGGTTATACAATCTGCCTTGGGCTAATGAGCTTTCTACCATTTAAAACCAAGCCAGAACACGCACCCCTAAAATCTCCAAATACCTTTTAAATATCCATCTCCTGCCATAATAAATGCCTCAGCCTCTGATTTACTGCTGGAGATAATGTTATTACGCTGCAAATAGCAAGCTATCATCCAAGTATCACTGCATCTGGCCGAGCAGTATACTCCTGCATCCTTTGTACTATATAAGCACAGCCTGCACAACACCATTCAGCCTAAGCCTACTACTGAGCATATGATATTCATCACATGTGCTGTCCTCCCTCCATGAAATGCATTCTTAGATCATATTCTAATTTACGACATTTTCTCTTGGCTTCTGAGAACTGCCTGATCCAGAAATACACAATGTCACAGCAATGACAATTGCTGCTCCACTACTATTCCCACTGAAAGTCAATTGAATTTCGAGTTCTTTTAGTGGGGAAAGCCAGGAGGAGCCAATTATTGTTGCTTTAACACTGTGCAGTTTTACCTCGGGCATCACTTAGGTTCCAAACAAAAACATTTCAGACCCTGCTTGCAACCTTCCTCCTGATATGTTGCTCTTACTCCCAGTAGCAGTACTGTATCAAGGGAGGGTTGCAGTAAATACACTTAACTATGTTGGTCACGTTAGCAAATAAACAGAGTATTATATATTCTTAATATTATAAATAAAAAGAAACAGATTCAAAATTTAATGCTGTTTGTTCTTTGTTTTACAAATTATGTTCCAAAGCACTGCACTGAATTCTTCCTGTCACAACTTACTAAAGGATGAAGTCTGTGTGATTCTTTATATTTTGGACCTAATTCCCTAACCTGGAAGAAATTTTGGCCCTCCTCTGTGCCAGGATGGGAGAGTGGCAGTACACTCTGAATGCTGCATGAGCAACAGCTACTCCCACGAGTTTCTGGGATCACGTCCTTCACTTGCATTTGATAAAACCACAGAATTACTGAGAAGCATTTCCGATTGCCTACTGATTGGCTCAGCCTCCTGCAATATCGAGGGTGTAGCTCTGAAAATCCGTAGCAGATGTGCTCCCTCAGTTTCAGTTCATCAGGATATGTAAACAGTTGGGCTCTGTCAGCAGAGCCAAAGCCATTCTCAGAGTCAGCTGAGGATGGAGGAGCTGCAGTCTGGAAGTAAGCTCACAGGCAAATTACGAGCACAGTGGCTGAAACAGTAAACTCATTTTAGATCATTATGATTTAAAGCGATCATTGAAATGAGATAGACAATACAAGTCACAGCTTTTTAAATGAAGTTGTAACAGCAATACAATGGGCTTCAAGCCAAGTTCTCAATTCTACAGCTCACATCGTGAAAATTATGAAGCAACTTATGCACTATGCAGGAAACAAAGAAAAGTGCTGTTATTTTCTTAGCAACTGCTCTAAGTTCAGACTGACCTACCTACCTACCTACCTACCTACCTACCTATCTATTCACCTATTTTTTTTTTTTTTCCTGCTTCTCTCATACAGTGGTATGATTTCCAGAATTTGCTACTGCAAGGTAACAGAAGCAGCTTTGAACTTTTCCTCAAACATGCCTGGTCTGGGCTCGAGGCAGCACTGATATTCAAAAAAATATTGGCTAAAGATTTCAACGTCTATAGACTACAGACTTCCAACTTGTGAAGCACTGAGTTTTATTAAAAAAAAATCAATGTCTGATCTTTATATTTGTGGTGCCAACACTCTTTCAAATTATGATTTTTATCATTCCTCAGAATTAAGCTGGAGCAGGAGACCTTCAAAGTAGAAATGAAAGCAGTAAGTTGCATTGTTTTCATTCATTTTCTTAGGAGGTTAACATATGAACAAAGAACTGAAAAAAAGTAGCAGAAATTTCTTATGGGGCAGTTTTTTAAAGGAAAAATCAACTGGCATTGCACTGATTTTTAACACCACAATTCACATCTTGGCTAAATGAAAGGATTATCCATCAAGAGGCTACCTAAAAATGTCAGCCAATCACAACTTTCTAGTTCTTCAACTGTAAAATTGGAATAAATGAACTTCCATCCCCACTTTGTTTATTGTGTCTGTTGACTCAGCAACTTCGCACCAAGCAATGGTTATCTGTCTCAGTGACTTTGTAAAAAATCAGGCTCATGTGAAAATCAGGTTCACATAAAAAGTCAGAAACACTCCATGGTATAAACTCCAGAGGTTTATAGGTTTTGAACAAGTTTTTTTTAGACATCTAGGAAAAAAATCCACATATTTCAAAGTGCACATATGGTGCTGGGAAGAAAACAAATCTGATCACTCTACAGTGTGAAGGAGTAATTATTGTTTTTGCATAAGGGAAAGCAATAGGTGCTGTCCCTGTACACAAGCAAGCATGAATGAACAAACCATGTACCAGCCTGTGAGTGAATCCAAATGTGACACTGAACTGGTGTCTTGCAGAGCACGGGGTCAGTGTCGCTCCATGGTCTGGAACTGTGCTGTGAGCCCGTTCTACGCTGAGGAGTTTCCTGGTGCAAACACTGAGTTTTTTTCAGCCCTTGGGGGCTTGCCCTGATTTCAATCTTCAGTAAACCTGTGCTGGTGCACCTTACCCCGGCACCACACTGACTTAAGCATCATCAATGCAAACAGTTGCATAGCTTTCCAAAACTGGGGAACTACAGTAAGACAACTTCACAGGGGACTGCCTACAGCTGGACAAATTCAGGGTAAATAGTCCGTTCACAAAAATACTAAAGGGATTTTCTACATAAAAATATCTGAGTTCTTCAACATGTCTCTCCCAAAGGTTCTCCAGTAAGACAACTGTAATATCACGACCAAGGAGAGAATCACAGTATCTGAAGTCAGCAAAGTCTAACTCAGCCCACCTGTATGTCCGCTGGAATCACAGCTAGAAATGGCATACAGCACTCTGCATCTATTCAGCCTTTCAGAAATGAATTGTCCAAACAAGCTGCGAGTTAAAAGCTTCTAAAAGGAAGAATATCAAGATACATGTGACAAAGCATAGCAAAGTGGGAACTGATAGTCTATATCAATGAGAGTGGGATCTGAGAACACTTACTGTTACTTTGATGTTTCTGAGACTATTTTCTGTTTCCAGGGGATGATGTTGTGAAAAGGAGACAGGTGTTTAGAGCAGGGTAGAAGCGGGCTGTAGGCAACCCAAGCTGGGCAAGATGTTAACTGTCCTGCATTTCCTTGCCCTCTTTCAGCGTACCCTGCAGATTGCACTTCATATTTGTGGGTGTAATCAGTGGTCCTAATTTACCCAAATCTTTCTCTTTTTGCACTTTAGATGCCAGGGAGCAGGAAGATTGAGGGAGAGAAGGGAGGAGAAATATCCTTCCTATTTTCAGCTGTAAGCTTCAACAGCCTTCAAACCTGTATATCCAGCATTTTTAATGAACATGATGAATGATCCAGCAGTGATCTTAACTATCTTACTAAGAATATGTTTATATGAGAGAGCACAGGAGGCTTCTTTAGCATAATGACTCCACTGAGAAAGAGAAGCTCGTAACAATCACCTCACCAAGTGTGCTGCCAGTAAGCCTGAAAAATAAAGATGAAGCAGTTTCCGTAGAGGCTTGTAATGTTCCTTTCTGGCCTCTACTTGCAGGGACTCAGAACTCACGAACAATTTAAACAGCTCAGGAAGGCATGGCAGTTCCAGTATGTGGGCTGTCAAGTTAATTTATGAGTGTGTATAATTGGGCAGTTGCTTTTCCTCTGGAAAGAGGAAACAGCTGAGCCAAGAAAGATTGGTATCTACTATTTCCAATATAGAGAGATAGATATTTTCAGGGTACGAAAAGAGAGAAACAGAGAAGCATCTCAGCAGTCAGTAAGAAATCTGCAAGGTATGAAACTGTATCATTGCATATACTTTCTAGATGCACGGCTCTAATCATCACTAACTTACAGGGCTGAATGGTAACTGCAGGGAGGTTCAGAGCAGCACTGTACCCCAGGGAGTTCCCAGCAGAATTCTGCCTACAGACAAAACAAGTAGGCAGACTGCTTTCTGAGGAACAGAGGAAATAAAGGTTTTCTTTATTCTTGCCTCAGTACCGGCTCTGAAATGGAAGTGGATGTGGGATAAAGCCATGCCCTAACTAGCCGTGTTCCTTTTGTGCAGGGGATATCAGCCATGTGACAAATCCTGAGGGACTGCAGGGAGCATCCTTACTGAGAGTGTAGCTGCTGCTCTCAGAGAAGCACACATAAAGGGAGCACTCCTGTTTTGAACTCCACACCCTCTAACTGGGCATGCTGGAGGTGTCCGAATCTGTCCATTAACTGACAACCTACGAGGTCAAATATAATGTATTAATTAATTCCCAACTTATTACACTAGTAATAAGCTCCAAGGCAAATGGGTGTAACTATTACTATGTTTAGTGAAACACATCTGCCTGTGTATCAGCACTATGGGCACAACATCCTTTAATTTGATAAACAAAGGCTTCATCAAAACCGTGGAAGCTGGGGCACTTTGCAGTTCCTAGCTCTGAGGCTAGACATGAAGATCACATGCCAGAATGACTCCTGCATTTTGGGTATTCCTGGTCTTCATTGCAGATTCTCCTGGAAGGTAACCCAGGAGGGTGAGGAGGATGGGAGCTGTGGTGAATGCCATCACATCTGCCACTCTCGGTGACTGATGGGAAAAGGACAGAGATGAGGATGCACCACAGACAAGGCCCTTAGACACAGGCAAAAGAGGTTAGATTTACTTTGGTGCACTGACTGCAAGGAAGAAATGAGGCTTCAAATCCTTCCAGTGACAAATATACAGCCCTTGGATTACAAAACAAAGTCAGTATTCTGAAAAACTCTCCTGTAGGATTTTGTCTGCAGGTCTACCATCTGCTTACAAAAATGCACACGTGTACCACACATATATATACCCCATCAGTTATCACTATGCATGTGATTCTGCATTATCTTCTTCCTGTTTTCCCTCGGTCATTCAGTGGCTGATTTTGGAAATTCTTCCAGTTATTGAAGCAGGGAATCCTGCAATCTGGAGCAGCCCAAGACGCCACACATTGCAACTTTGGCCTCACTGGTGCAACCTTCAATTGTAGTCTGTATGACTGTCACCTAGCCATATAATTGGAATTGCTCATGAAGATACTGCCATAGAACGTTAAAAATGGAGTAACAGGGTCAAGGGAGGGTGGGGTTTTTCTTTAGCAATATCTTGATCACAAAGATATAGGCACACTTTTTGTCCACAATAGACAGGACTGATGTTGTCCTCACTGAAGTCTCTGCGGTTAGAAATAACTCTTGTCATCTCAGTGGACTGATATGGGTGTTTATGAAGGAGATCTCACATGAACTTGAGATCTTCTGAACAGCCCAGGTTCAGACACCAAGTCTTTTTAACATTGGCTGAAAAGATGGAGTTTAGGAAATAATCTGAGTAGTCTTATTTGCCTAACAGCAATTCATCTGAAGTTGCAATTACAAAATAAACACATAAAAATGGAGTTTTTTAAATTAATACATTTAAAGTGGAGGGGACTTTTGCATAAAAAGTTTCAATCATCCAGTCAGGCAACTGTTCAAACACTTATTTGCACAAGGGTGAACTACACCCAAAGTGAACACCCTGTACTCTACAAAATAAATACACAAACAAACAAACAAAACCCCCTCTGTTGATGTCACTCATTTTATTTTAAGTAAACCTGCAACTATACTTTGACCAGCAGAAAACTTTGCCCACTGGACTACAAGACCATACACAGCTCATACGCTAGCAAAATAAGTGGGCTTGACAGTTCAGTGCTTTGCAGCAGCTAATAATTCCTGGTAGTCACAGGCCAAGTACTGAAATTCCCCATCACTCAAACACTTCCTGGTATATTTAATGCTGTAACTGATTTATACAAATGACTGTCCACTGTGGTCTCTCTGCACCTTTGAAAGCTCTTGCCCAAGAAACCACCTTTACTCTTCAGCCATTCTAAATTGGATCCTCAGCTTCTGTAGAGTATCACAGTGCAACTGACTTTGATAGACTTAAATAGTTCATGCTTGCTAACGTAGCTTGTACCTACTGTAATATCCCATTATAATGTGCAAAACACTACATCTGTTGAAGTGAGTTGTTTTAAAATGCTTTAAAAAATATAAAGAATTATTTATGTGAAAATTCTAATAGAATCCTCTGGGATTTGCTAACGAAAACCCAAAGACTTAGACCCACGATTCCTAAACAGATTTTGCACTGGGAATGACCATGACTTCAATTTTTAATTTTTTTTTTTATTTGAACAGCAATACCTGTCACTAATACAAATTATGCTATACCTTGACAGCTTTTAGGTGGAGATTTTAAAGCTTAAAGCCTTTCAATATCCATAATTTATTGCAGATCTGAAGCTCATATACAGATCTCACAGTCCACTGTGTAATTGACTTCAGCCCCTTTCTTCACATAATAAATAAATTAGATAATATTGGAGCCTTTAAATTAACAAAAGGTTAAATAACATTTTATGAGTTCCCTTGGTGATTTTCTGGCCAGCATCACATTTTCCATAATACATCATTACAGCAATAGCACTCTGCTGTATTGTAGCTGTATTACAGCAATATTATTATGGTAGAGCTGCTGCTTTGAGATGCCTGTTAAACAGGCTTCAAGACCCCAGGAGCCTCCAAACAGTCAATAAATTGTACATTATCCAGGACTGCTCAGTGAGCTATAGCAGAAGCCAAATGACTTAAGCAAAACTGCAAGCTGTCCATTCCTTTTCCAGGGACTCATCCAGGCTGGAGAAATCAGAAGCAAGACCTTGCCTTATCAGGCTGTTTGAAGGTGGTGTTTTTCGGTCATAAAAAACTCCTAATATGTATTCAGTGTGAACTAAGTTTTTATTTTCTTTATTTTCCTGTTACAGCAAACAACAGATACTCTTAAGGTATATACTTATCAAAGATACAGTACAAATGTCTTACTTGTGTCTCATCCCCAAAACATCTTAGAAGGACACACATAATTCTGTGAATACTTTTCAGTATAAATTGGAAGTTCTAAAAAGAAGCAGAGCCCTATTCTCTGTTCCTGAGAAAATAACAACTATGACATTCTCAGCTTTTAAAGAGTAAACCCCACTTTTAATCATCAGGCCAACACAAGCTTTACAGAACAACATCAGGGTACGAATTGCACATTACCCTGAGAATTAAAGTTATGAACCGATCTCAGCACAAAGAAAAGATCTCTTTGAAGTGAAAATCAGCCTAGACATTTCTGATGATAAAAAGCTGGATGTATGTTAATTCAGGAAGTATGGATGGGCAAGGAATGATTCCTCACTGTCAAATGTTATCACTGAAACACTGCCAAAGTGGTTCCCTAATCTCCAGATTTCTAGAGTGACTCCCAAGAGAAAAAAAAAATAGTTTGCAATTGCCTTTATTTTTTACACCAACTTACATTTATTTCAATGACAGCTGAAGTAGGTTGTGAAGGGTAATGGGTAAAATGTTCAAAAACAAAGTAAATCATAAGCTGACACAGTACAGATGGACTGAGGACCACTATAATCAGCCAGTAAGTAAAAAAACTATTCAGAATAATATCAGGGAGGTGTGCTGGCTGCCTGAAGAACTTTTCTTTTTTCTTTTTTCATGGTCCACTTTGATTTTAATTGTTGTCTTTCAATCCCCTCTCCAATGCACTTTCTGCCTTCTTCCCACCACATCAGCCCCAAAGATGGAGAGGAATACTTCTATTTCAGTTTAGTTCTTGAATTTCAAGGGTTTGCATAACCCAAAAGTTAGGAGATCATGTATGTCTAAATTTCTCTAAAATAACTGTCCAGAGTACTTTGATTTACTATGGTAACTTCATCCACCTCTGTAAAATCTGGTGATATTATGTTTTAAGCATACTCAGTATGTTTTTCATGGTCATTTATAATCAAGTGACATAAACAAACTGTCAATTTTGTTAGACCTCTAGCAGCTGACTAGTTAATATTTGAACATGTAGGATTTCATGCCGCAGAGCTGCCCACTACAAACCATTTTGATCAGATATATTTTCTTGTTTTGAATATTGATTTTTCTTCAGATACTCCACTGATCAAATGCTGTGTACAGTCACAGAAAAATACATGTAAGGATATCTATCAGCAGTATGCCTACCACTACCTATCATCTACAGAATGGCTCACACACAAAGATGTCTCTGAATGTAAATAATATTCCCCTTTCCTGCATTGACAAGAATATTATCAAACTCAACCTTTCCTCAGGCAAGAACTTGGCATATCAAGGTTCTTTAATCCACTCTAAACAATGCATGAATTAGGATGTCCATTATTGCTAAATCCATCTTGTGAAGTTTAGTCTGCACTTGAAAACCTCTCATCTTTTCTTTCAGGCAAAGATACACTAAATTGCTTGCCAGCCACTGAAGGTCTGAATTCATGTAGGCCATCACAAATGGTGTGGCCCACCATTTATCCTCTATGTTACTAGAAAAGTAATTAATTTTACTTCCTTTCTGCTCTTACATGACAAATTTATATTATGCTGTGCAAGGGATAATTAGTACCAAAGAACAAAAACGAAATTCATCCTGCATTTCCCTTCCATTGCTCTTCTACTATGCGTTATTTATAAATATAGGTCTGAATCTCTTCAGATAAAGATATCTAAATATGCTCTCAATCCCACCACTTTAAGGACTTACACTCAGTATTCATTCTCACAACTAATTAGAAGTAGCAGGAAAGCCATTTTTCTGCTTTCTGTAGGCAAAACCACAATATCCTCATCAGCCTCCACAAAAAAGGTGACAGACTTTGGCCAGCAAACTATCACTGGGATAATTTGATTCTGCAGTTAAACATGATTCCTGGAATACCCTCAGAGGGTACTGACAGGAAATGTTGAGCATAAAAGACGTACTATGAACTCAGAATGACTATTTATGCCCAGCTGGGAAGCCCTATATAAGGTAGCCAGATTTGCTGAGGAAGACAATGGCCAAACCACACCTTCTATTTGCATGAAATAGATGTTAAAATTTAAACTCATCTCAGTATATAATGCAGATGAAAGCCAGTGTTGGCAGAAATGTCTAGTTCCAGTGAGACAGTAAACAATTTACCGGCTATGGATTTGCATCACTGAGGGCTTCAAGGTAGATCCAAAACAAATGAAGTTTGCATGGATTGCACTAGAAAGCTGTAGAACTGCAGAACAGAGAGTCACTTTTTCCTTCATCTCTTTAAACAAGATGAAATGCGAAACATCCTGATAGAACTAGGAGTCTGCACAAATCTTCTTGTCCATTGTAGGATTTTTGCTTTGGATCTACCCACTTGTAACTTTCTTCCACAGACGTAAGAGTCCACATACATTGTTAGAAAATTAAAATGCAGTGGAGTTGATGCCAAGGTTTTTGACTAAAATGCAGTACCTGCTGTGAGACGTGGTTTTGCTCCCTTGTAAAATGTCTGTGAATGAGAACAAGATAAATGGTGGAATCTCTTTACAACACAAATGGTTTGTATTAAACAGCAACTTTTCAAAAAACATTTAGTCAGAATCTTCTGTTTGTAGTGAAGAATTTATGATGAATAGTAGCAGATAATATAGTACCCTGTGTTTGTAGATATAACTAATATCAAAGATTTGCTCCATGGATCAACAGCAACTATGGGAGCCGAAAATAAGATTGTTTGTTTGTTTGTTTGTTTTACACACTGCTTTGTGACACAAAATACAGTTAATATTGGGAGATTCCAGAAAAATATCTGCACCTGATGGATGTATTTGTTCATTCTCGACGAGTCTCTTGGGTTTGCTCAGCTGCTAGCATTTTTGTATTTAAAAAAATAAATAGGATATATTTAACTTTAGATTCCCTGGTGGTGCACAGATGCCTGACTACACTTCACTGAACAGGATGTGTGTTATGGCCCACCTTTGTTCACTAATTCAGTCTGCATTGGCACACACTTCACAGGATCACAGAACGTTTGAGGCTGGAAGGGACCTCTGGAGGTCATCTGGTTAGTAGAGCCAGTTGCCCAGCACTACATCCAGACAGTTTTGGAATATCTCCAAGGTGGGACATTCCACAACTTCTCTGGGCAAACTGTGCCACTGCTCAGTCACCCTCACCGTTAAAAAGTGTTTCCTGGTGCTCAGACACAGCACATTTCAGTTTGTGCCGGTTACCTCTTGTCTTGTCAGTGAGCACCACTGAAAAGAGTCTGGCTTTGTGATCTTCATACCCTCCCTTTAGGTATTTATATACATTGATGAGCTCCCCCTAAGCCTTCTCTTCTTTAGGCTAAACAGTCCCATCTCTCTCAGCCTCTTGTCATACGTGAGATGCTTTAGTCCTTCCATTATCTTTGTGGCCCTTTGCTAGGCCTCCTCCAGTACATCCATGTCTCTCCTGTACTGAGGAGCCCAGAACTGGACACGGTACTCCAGATGAGGCCTCACCAGTGCTGAATAAAGGGGAAGGACCACCTCGCTCAAGCTGCTAGCAACAGTCCTCCTAGTGCAGCTTAGGATACCATCTACCTTCTTTGCTGCAAGGGCACACTGGTGGCTCATGTTGAACTTGGTGTCCACCAGTATCCCCAGGTCCTTTTCTGCTAAACTGCTTTCCAGCTGGGCACCCAGCATATATTGGTGTCCGGGATTGTTCTTTCACAGGCACAGGACTTTGCACTTCTCCTTGTTGAACTTCAAGAGCTTCCCATCAGCCCGCTTCTCCACCCTGTCAAGGTCCCTCTGGATGGCAACACAACTCTTTGGTGTACAGCCAGTGTGTCAGCCACTTCTAGTTCTGTATCATCTGCAAACTTGCTGAGGGTACACTCCGCCTCATCATACAGATCATCAGTTATGATGTTGAATGGTATTGGAGACAGTACAGTACACCACCACTGGCATCCAACTAGACTTTGTATCACCGACTGCAACTTTCTTGAATTTGGNTGCAAGGGATAATTAGTACCAAAGAACAAAAACGAAATTCATCCTGCATTTCCCTTCCATTGCTCTTCTACTATGCGTTATTTATAAATATAGGTCTGAATCTCTTCAGATAAAGATATCTAAATATGCTCTCAATCCCACCACTTTAAGGACTTACACTCAGTATTCATTCTCACAACTAATTAGAAGTAGCAGGAAAGCCATTTTTCTGCTTTCTGTAGGCAAAACCACAATATCCTCATCAGCCTCCACAAAAAAGGTGACAGACTTTGGCCAGCAAACTATCACTGGGATAATTTGATTCTGCAGTTAAACATGATTCCTGGAATACCCTCAGAGGGTACTGACAGGAAATGTTGAGCATAAAAGACGTACTATGAACTCAGAATGACTATTTATGCCCAGCTGGGAAGCCCTATATAAGGTAGCCAGATTTGCTGAGGAAGACAATGGCCAAACCACACCTTCTATTTGCATGAAATAGATGTTAAAATTTAAACTCATCTCAGTATATAATGCAGATGAAAGCCAGTGTTGGCAGAAATGTCTAGTTCCAGTGAGACAGTAAACAATTTACCGGCTATGGATTTGCATCACTGAGGGCTTCAAGGTAGATCCAAAACAAATGAAGTTTGCATGGATTGCACTAGAAAGCTGTAGAACTGCAGAACAGAGAGTCACTTTTTCCTTCATCTCTTTAAACAAGATGAAATGCGAAACATCCTGATAGAACTAGGAGTCTGCACAAATCTTCTTGTCCATTGTAGGATTTTTGCTTTGGATCTACCCACTTGTAACTTTCTTCCACAGACGTAAGAGTCCACATACATTGTTAGAAAATTAAAATGCAGTGGAGTTGATGCCAAGGTTTTTGACTAAAATGCAGTACCTGCTGTGAGACGTGGTTTTGCTCCCTTGTAAAATGTCTGTGAATGAGAACAAGATAAATGGTGGAATCTCTTTACAACACAAATGGTTTGTATTAAACAGCAACTTTTCAAAAAACATTTAGTCAGAATCTTCTGTTTGTAGTGAAGAATTTATGATGAATAGTAGCAGATAATATAGTACCCTGTGTTTGTAGATATAACTAATATCAAAGATTTGCTCCATGGATCAACAGCAACTATGGGAGCCGAAAATAAGATTGTTTGTTTGTTTGTTTGTTTTACACACTGCTTTGTGACACAAAATACAGTTAATATTGGGAGATTCCAGAAAAATATCTGCACCTGATGGATGTATTTGTTCATTCTCGACGAGTCTCTTGGGTTTGCTCAGCTGCTAGCATTTTTGTATTTAAAAAAATAAATAGGATATATTTAACTTTAGATTCCCTGGTGGTGCACAGATGCCTGACTACACTTCACTGAACAGGATGTGTGTTATGGCCCACCTTTGTTCACTAATTCAGTCTGCATTGGCACACACTTCACAGGATCACAGAACGTTTGAGGCTGGAAGGGACCTCTGGAGGTCATCTGGTTAGTAGAGCCAGTTGCCCAGCACTACATCCAGACAGTTTTGGAATATCTCCAAGGTGGGACATTCCACAACTTCTCTGGGCAAACTGTGCCACTGCTCAGTCACCCTCACCGTTAAAAAGTGTTTCCTGGTGCTCAGACACAGCACATTTCAGTTTGTGCCGGTTACCTCTTGTCTTGTCAGTGAGCACCACTGAAAAGAGTCTGGCTTTGTGATCTTCATACCCTCCCTTTAGGTATTTATATACATTGATGAGCTCCCCCTAAGCCTTCTCTTCTTTAGGCTAAACAGTCCCATCTCTCTCAGCCTCTTGTCATACGTGAGATGCTTTAGTCCTTCCATTATCTTTGTGGCCCTTTGCTAGGCCTCCTCCAGTACATCCATGTCTCTCCTGTACTGAGGAGCCCAGAACTGGACACGGTACTCCAGATGAGGCCTCACCAGTGCTGAATAAAGGGGAAGGACCACCTCGCTCAAGCTGCTAGCAACAGTCCTCCTAGTGCAGCTTAGGATACCATCTACCTTCTTTGCTGCAAGGGCACACTGGTGGCTCATGTTGAACTTGGTGTCCACCAGTATCCCCAGGTCCTTTTCTGCTAAACTGCTTTCCAGCTGGGCACCCAGCATATATTGGTGTCCGGGATTGTTCTTTCACAGGCACAGGACTTTGCACTTCTCCTTGTTGAACTTCAAGAGCTTCCCATCAGCCCGCTTCTCCACCCTGTCAAGGTCCCTCTGGATGGCAACACAACTCTTTGGTGTACAGCCAGTGTGTCAGCCACTTCTAGTTCTGTATCATCTGCAAACTTGCTGAGGGTACACTCCGCCTCATCATACAGATCATCAGTTATGATGTTGAATGGTATTGGAGACAGTACAGTACACCACCACTGGCATCCAACTAGACTTTGTATCACCGACTGCAACTTTCTTGAATTTGGCCATTCAGCCACTTTTCAATTCACCTGCCAGCTCATCTGGCCATACTTTGTCAGCTTCTCTATGAGGATTTTATGGGAGACAGTGTGAAGTCCAATTATACAACATCCACTGCTCTCCCCTCATCTCTCAGGCCAGTCATTCCATCGTAGAAGGTTATTGGTTTCATCAAGCAACATTTCCCCTTCATGAATGCATGCTGAATACTCACGTCTACCTTCTTGCCCGTCATGTGCCTGGAAATTGTTTCCAGATTATTTACTCCATTACCTTCCCAGGGATAGAGGTGAGGCAGATCAGCCTGTAGTTCCCTGCACCCTTCTTGCCTTTTTCAAGATAGGAGTGACATATGCTTTCCTCCAGTCTTCAGGCACCTCTCCCAGCTGCCATGATCGTTCAAACATAATGGAGAGTTTAAGCACAGTGACAGGCATCAGAAGCATTTTGATAATGTCATTCTGATTTCCTCAGAAAATACAGGGACAGCACAGTTACAGTGTTTCTCACACTACCTTCAATAATATGCTCCTGATTTTGGCAACCTGGTTGTGATAGCAAACATTAAAAAAGCAGGGCCCTGGCCTGGTCTCATGTCTTCTGAGCTCCTCTGTGTACTCCTTGCAACATCATCCACATCAGAGTTTCTTCACTACCTTGCACTACAGGAAGAAAGATCAGAATTACCAGAGGTGAATGCCAAACTGATGGAAGAACTGCTAAGAACTGCCTTCCACCTTGGAAACAGCCCATTAACTTCCTGGGCATTTATCTTAGCAGCTGCAACCCTGGGTCTGTGTCAAACCGTGCGCAGGCAGTGAGGGAACAGTGAATCAGGAACACAGCAACATGTAGGAAAGTGTCTCAGTACTTGTTCCAGTGTTCAGTTCTCCATAACATCTTCCACCTGTCCTTATGCTGCCCACTCCACCCACTTGGTGGTTCAGCCTCTCTGGCATCCTGCAGTCTGGTTTAATCACAGATAAACAGTTTGTAGGAGCTTACCACTTGAATATTGTGGTCTTCTTAGCAACCCAGAAAGCTGTAAATAAAAATGCAGCCCATGTATTACACAGTGGAACCTCTGAATGTACCACAACCAAGGGAAAGTCTTGGTGACCTTAAGTGTCTTGGGATCTGAGTCACACAAGTGTAGATTTTGTTCGTCCCTACACATGCATTACCAGCATATTTTGATGGAAATACAGTTATTCTGTCTCACCCAAATAACGTGTTGGAGACCTCAAAATATTAACTTTAATCCTTCATCCACACTTCCCACAAATTCAAGGATTTGGTTCAAATGCATTTAATTCAAATTAGAATGTAATTAAAAGTTAATTACTTTCTGTACTTTACAAATGCATTGTAATGGACCTATCATTTTGCATGTCTCTGAGCTTATCAAGCAGTTACAGTTTCTCTTTAACTTTTTTTTGACCTTATTGCCCTTAACATGATCAAATTCTGCTAGGTTACTGTGCTGCTAGATCTATTGAAAAGTCTGAAATTTATTAACTGCCAATTATTAGCATTTTCACTAATAAGGTTAGCACTAATTAGTCCTACAATCAGCAGTGAGTTACCGTAAATTATAAAGCCAGCATTAACATTGATTACCTTGCTAATTAGTCATGGCAAAAAGGAGGCCATTTGAGCAATAAATGACATTACTATGTCATTACAAAGGGCAATCACAATTAGACGTAACCCCTGTTTCAGTTTTGCTTCAGTAAAGACCAAAAAACCAGATGGAATTCAGTAACGTATTAATTATTAATATTTTTCTGTTTTCAGCCAGAGCTCTAGCTAATGCACATTCTTTCCCCAGACACTATTCCTAAAATACCCACTCATCCAAAGCAACTCTTAAGACACCAAGCAGGATGGTATATCCATTTCTCCAAAGGCAAGAACATCAAATAAAATACAGAGGCAGACAGAAGCTGGAGATGCCTTCACAAGACTCAGTTCTGAGAGTCTAAGGTTTGGCCCATTTTAGGACCTTGTCCCGGTTTGAGCGACACAGGACTAATTTCTCTTCTAATGCTTGGGAAAGCTTTATTTTTGGAAGACACTAGTGTCTGAATTTGTGAAGACATTTACTTTATAGCCAGCTATGGTGTGTGGGTTTCAGGGTCTCAGTGTTTTCAAGCTCGCCAGGTGCAGGGAAGAGGAGGAGCGAGACCTGGGCACTTGACCCAAGCTGGCCAACAGGACTCTTTCATACCATGAACGTCACATTCACTATATATTAGAAAGTTTGCTGTGAAGCTCACGTTCCCCCTTGCTCGCTCTCCCCCTTGATGACTCCCCCTTGATGGTGGTGATCCCCAGGACTTCTTGCCCTGGCGCTGGATCCCTGAGGCCTTCCCTTCTTCCTGAAGCTGTAGCGCTCGCAGGGTCTGACATTTACTGTCCATTGCTGGGAGTGCACAGCTTCCCACTGAGACAGTTGGCTGAGTATAATCTTTGTATAGTATATATGTATGGGTATCAGGATCAATATGGGTTCTTTTGTGTTAGTATTGTTAATTATCTCGTGCTATCCTATTAAATCTGTTTATCTTTCAACCCCTGGGTTTCCTTGTTTTCTTCCTGATTCCCCTTCCTGGGTGGGGAGGGGTCATCAGGTGAGAGAATAATTGTCTAAATCACAATAAATTGTTAGGGGTTTTCTCAAACCATAACAGATATCTACTTTAAAATCCAGAAATACTGAAGGTATCAAACTGAATGTTCATTTTCACATCTGATGCTGACAGTACATTACTCATTACTGCATAGTACTTAATACTAGTTAACAAAAATAATAGAATCATAGAATCATTTTTAAGTTGGAAAAGACCCTTAAGATCATCGAATCACACAATTAACCTAATACTGCCAAGTCCACCACGAAATCATGTCCCTAAGCACCACATATACATGTCTTTTAAATACCTCTGGGGATGGTGACTCAACCACTTCCCTGGGCAGCCTGTTCCAATGTTTGAAAACCCTTTTAGTGAAGAAATTGTTCCTAATATCCAATCTAAACCTCCTCAGCACAACTTAAGGCCATTTCCTCATCCTATTGCTTATTAATTGGGAAAGGAGACTGACCTTCACCTCTCTACAACCTCCTTTCAAGTAGTAGAGAATGAGAAGTTCTCCTCTCAGTCTCCTTTTCTCCAGGCTAAAAAACCCCAGTTCCCTCAGCCAATCCTCATAAAACTTACTCTCTAGACCCCTCACCAGCTTCATTGCCCTTCCCTGGACACTGCAGAATCTCAATGTCTTTCTTGTAGCGAGGGGCCCAAAACTGACGCCAGTACTTGAGGTGGGGACTCGCCAGTGCCAAGTACAGTGGGAAATTTCCCCCCCATCTTGTTCTCCACACTATTTCTGATACAAGCCAGGATGGTGTTGGCCTTCTTGGCCACCTGGGCACACTGACAGCTCACACTGAGCCTGCTGTTGACCAGCACCCCCAGGTCCTTTTCTGCCGGGCACCTTTCCAGTGTGTCTCCACCAAGCCTGTAGTGCTGCATGGGGTTGTGGCGACCCAAGTGCAGGACCCGGCGCTTGGCCTTGTTGAACCTGCTACAGCTGGCCTCGTCCCATCAATCCAGCCTGTCCAGGTCCCGCTGTAGAGCCCTTGTGGCCCTTCTTGTGGATGGGTGTCACCTTTGCTAACCTCCAGTCAATTGGGACCTCCCCAGTTAGCCAAGACTGCTGATAAATGATGGAAAGGAGCTTGGCAAGCACTTCCACCAGCTCCTGCAGTACCCTTGGGTGGATCCATCTGGCCCTATAGACTTGTGTGTATCTAAGTGATGCAGCAGGTCACTCACCATTTCCCCTTGGATTATGGGGGCTTCATTCTGCTCCCCATCCCTGTCTTCCAGATCAGGGGTCTGGGTACCCTGAGAACAATTGCTCTTACTATTAAAGGCTGAGGCAAAGAAGGTATTAAGAACCTCAGCCTCTTCCTCATCCTTTGTCACTATGTTTCCCCCTGCATCCAACAGACAACACAGAGGTTCCCTTAGCCCTCCTTTTGTTGCTAATATATTTATAGAAATATTTTTATTGCCTTTTACTGCAGTAGCCAAATTAAGTTATAGTTGGGCTTTTGTGCTTCTAATTTTCTCCCTGCATAGCCTCACAACGTACTTGTAGTCCTTCTTCATCTCCAACACCTCCAACCCAGATGAACCATCATCCTCATCATTGCTTGGTTCCACTTGCGGAGCCTCGCAGTAATTATGTAAGGGCATCTGGGAAGGTGGGGTGGTGTGGGACTCTGAACTAAGACTCTACCTTAAACCCTGCTTGTGGGCCACTTGTGTAGGAGGCCACAGGGTCTCCAACTGTTGGTTGGAGGTATGGAGAATGGGGGGTTGGTTTTCAGTGCTACATAGGCAGGACCACGATGACCTCCTCGTCGCTGTTGCTGGGGGATTTTATGTGGTGACCATGGAGCGCACCCACGTAGGCTGAAGGGGCAAGTAGCAAACACAGTAAGGTAGGGGGCAAAAGACCCCTATGCGACCCCCGAGCATTTACCATACACATGCCAACTTAACCACACCCTAGAACCATCTCACCATGCTTCGAATGCAAATGACAGTTACTACCTGGAGGACCAAAAGCATAAAATGCGGCCAAAAGACTAAGAGCAGAGTTCCCACCACCACTGATACCCTGGGTAAAGAGGACCAACAAGATGTCATTGGATCCATGGGTGCTGACTATCTGCTTGCACTCTTTCTCTCTCTTTTCTTTCTTCCTTTCCTTCTTTCTCTCTATCTCAGGCACTCAAGTTGTGTTAAATAAATTGTTTTAATGCGTTTCCAACATTTGGCTTCATTTGTGCCTTAATTCCAATTCGGCAATTGAAACTTTAAATTAATGTCCTCAACCTGGTCACGACATTAAATTGGCATCACAGACAGGATTACCTTTAAGTTGGAAGTGCTGAAATTAAGTTTTTTTGAAAAATCCACCAGGTGGGGTAAGGACTCCCTGAAGGTAAATGGAATCAGGTGCTGCTCTGAGAAGCTCCTCTGTACTGCTGAAATATCTGGAACAGTTTGACTCATGCCCTTCCTCTTGGGGATTGGTATGGGCAGAGGACAGTTGGCATAGTCCCCAGAATTTGTATTAACAGTCTGCAGGCAGAAAAAACATTATGTCCCAAGAAAGGAAAGTCAATTATTTGTACCATATCAGGCGCCACTTTCATGGCCACTATGGAGCAGCGAGAGCAAAAGGAACAGAAAGAGCCTAAAATTATACAATCATTGTAAGACCTAGTTAAAACACTACAAGGACAATTAGAGAGGGAATGGATATACTCCAATAGACTGAGGGATACCCTTGCGGATTGGTTAGAGAAAACCCAATCGGCAGCTGATGACAGGGAGGTTAGAGAACCCCTTTGCCCTATAAGGGAATTGAAAACTGCCAAAAATAAAGTGGAAAAACTAGAAGTGAAACCTCTTAGACCTTTGATCAAGGCTAAATACATGTATGATGGTGATGATGATGTTACCCCTCAAACTGCTACAAAAGAGGCACCCTATTTGACTACAGAATTGTCCAAAATACAAAAAAAGTATAGTCACACACAAAAGGAAACAGAAAATGAGTATGTATGGAGAGTTTCGCCTACCCAGGGAGATCAGATACTCCTCAGGTGGTCACAAAGGAGATCTGCCTGCTTTGCCATGTAGGAACTTGTCACCATTGCCTCTTATCCCTTAAGTCACCACATTCTGTTAGGTGGAGAGAGGACAGGAAATCCTCTGTATGGAGCGTTCTGCGCACCTGACAGGTCTGTCCCAGGGATGGTAGGGTGCCGTTCTGGTAGTCTATCTGTCCCTCACACTCTCTGATATTCCTCAACATCCCACCTCCTCCTGGCGCTCTGCCACTAAGCTGAGCAGTTCCTGTATTGGGGCGCACCTCCCACAGGTGCACTCACTGCTGCCATCCAGTACTGGCGTAAGAGCAGGGAACGCCCTGCAGCCTGACCCCTGGGGAGATGGAGATGAACGCACAAGTTTGTAAATAACCTCTGTGAAAATGCCAGTGCATGGGTGGTTTAGTGAAAGAGAAAACTGGATTCACGTAGTCATGCGATACAGCCACAGTGCTGAAGTATTCCACTCTGTCTAATCTATACCGATCCAAACACATAATATTGAGTTAAAACCAGCTCAAAACAGTATCCATCCCAGGAATCACTCTTTTTACATATGAATTACATATTACACACATTCATTGCCCTATAGAAATTTCAGAAGAAGGCTAAGCCTACCCTTAGCTCATACCAAGACACACTCTCTCTGTAAAGCTAAGCACCCACAAATGGTGCTGCAAGCTGGATGGGATTACAGGCATCAGACACGTCCATACAGGACACCAACTACAACAGTCCTGGAGGAGATGATGCCGCTTGCATCAGACCCTCGATGGTAACACAGGAGGTTTGACCCCTGAGGGACCCTGCAAACTTCTCTGGCCACCCCCACCAACACTGCTGGGGAAAAGGCAGCCTTGGAAGAAGAAACAGACGTGCAATGAATATCAAACACCCTGGTGGCTGTCGCAGATGATATCCAATCCTAGTGCCATCAGCCTAGTGCAATTAGTCTAGCGCAATCCTGCAGTGCCCTGCACAGAGCAAGGACATTCATTAAAGCTTGTACAATGACACCTTTTAATCACCACCTACGATCTTATTGCATGCCAACGTCACAGCAATAACCCGACAGCTTGTAAAACAGAACATGATGCTTTTTGCTGCTTGTCTTATTCCACGTTGTCTGCACTCCCCATATTCTCATGCCTATAGATTAAGAAGTTGATACAGCTTCCTACTCCAACAGATGGGGATGGGAAAGGTTCAAGAAATAAACACAAAGCAAATCAAAAGGAAAGCAATGCAACAAATAACTAGTTAAAGCAGAAAGGCAATACCTGAAATATACACGACACCCCCGACTCTCTCCCCCCAAAATTAGTGAAGGAATGAAGACTGTGAACCCGGACACGGTAAGAGACCAGAAATACTGAAAAAACAAAGGAAGCAGCACAATTCAGCCCAGTTCAAAGTATGTAACTGGAGCTATGGCCTAGATTTTTTTTTTTTTTTTTTTTTTTTT
>VZSF01004105.1:162527-173444 GCA_013398295.1 Chionis minor | reverse complement strand
CAGGGAGGGGGTGGTGGAGGAAAGGAGGTTTTAAACTCTACAGATTCGTCAGGGAAGGAGGAACTTGTTCACCAAATAACATAACCTCTATATATGTCAGGTATATTCTCTGAAAAATGGATATTAACAGAAAATTGCACAGCGAATTGAGGAGTTTTACTAATTGGTTAACCTCTTTGAGATATTTGGATGAAAGACGGTATTTGCTTGCCAAGTGCATTAGAGCTTCACACTGACTGCCTTGTATCATGCAGCAGAAACTAGAGCAAGCCAAGCCACAGAGATAGTTGAAATGCCCAAAATGGAGGAAAAATGCTCCTGCCACTCATGTTTACTGGTTTTTGATTATTTACAGAAGAAAGGAAATAAATTCTACAGATTTTAGCTGTGGCAGCTGCAGTCGCAAGGAACCTGATAGTAAAAATTGTTCTAAGAACAGGGGGTCCCTGATTTCTTTCTCTTAAGGTAGAAGCTTTAACCAATAACTAACATTTGCAATATTACATTGAGTAGGGGGAAACGGAGTAACAATGTTTTTGTATTAAGTGTTTTGGTTTTAATCTATAATGTCCTCCACCTCCTTTCTCCAAAAGACATAGATATGGGGTCCTTTTCATCACAGAGGTAATTATATCTCTCTGGCTCCTCTCACACTTTCATAGTATCTGTTGAATATAACACTTGAATTTCACATTTTGGATGAATGGCCCAAAGTTTAAGTAAAATGTTTGCCTGAAATACTGAAAGTGAACGTACATTTTTAATTCCTCAAGCCTGTGCTGAGGATTAATCTGTTCCTCCACACATTGTAAATTTTTTGTACTTTTAAAAATTTATTTCTGATTTCTGCATAGTAATGCTGTCCTGGTTTGAAGAATAATACTGAAGACTCAAAACTCCAGTTTCACAGATAAATCAAAGCTGCTGGGAAAAAAANGAAAAAAAAAAGAAAAAAACTTTTTGTGTTTATGTGAAAATAAAATAAGGACACACTGGGTTCTGAATCAGAGTCCACAATTGAAATCTATTCACTTTGCTCCTAAAATGTTGAAACATTGAGCTGGAAAAGCTCATAGTACCCGGTATGTGTAAACAGCAAATTTCATAAACCAGCTAGTAACAACAGCTCATGTTCATATAGCACTTCACATTGTGAAGGACAAACATTAACTAATTAGTTCCCTTAATACTCCTCTGAGGTAGATCCTATTAAACATAAATGTTAGAGCTGTAACTACATATTAACAATTACTAGATTTCCAAAAGTTATCTTTAGCAATTAGTACAAAATGTAGTTTATAAATCTGTATTCCATAATCTGCGTTTTCAGTTAACTAATCAGTTATTTAAATCCTAGGTGACTCACTGTCACCCAGACAGTGACAAGACTAGAATTCCCTGACTAGAATGGGAAACAAGACTTCTGATGAGCAAACTACTCCGTTTTATTTCAGTCCTAGTGTATTCTCTGTGTGACATGATCATTAGCAAAATTTATCAGCACCGTCCAGTATCCTGAGGATCAGCTTGGGACTGTCAAACATCCATGATTTTGTTTGTCAGCATGCAATAGCTTGTAACAAATGTTGTGGCTGATGGCCATTTACCGTGCAAGCAAAGAAGCTACCTTATCACTGAGAAATGTTAATTCATTGCTATTATTTTTCTAGAAGCACTTTCTGTCCTAAACTGTGACTCCCTTGGCTAGCACAGTATGTAGACCAGCAAGGAAATAACTCGCCTCCCACCTGCCAGCCTATCTCATCCTCAAATCGCATGAAAATCTAAAGCCAAAATGAAGCCAAAATGAAAGGATTCCTAAATATATACTCTGTGCACTAGCCCTTTTAAGTTGAAACCATGGAAACTACTGGAAACTTCACCCTCAAGTACTCCAGTTAAAAACAAGACCAGATTTTTTCAGATAGACTTCCAAAAACTGACAGGAAAACATTTGAGCAGATGTCCTCCATTCCTGTGGGAATTGCATCTCCATAAATCTTGAAGTAGCAGATTGTGAGAATCAGGGATGTTGAAGACATTGCTATGACCTCCTTCATCCCTGGGGTTGTATCGGACGAGTGAGGATGTACTAAGCAAAGCATATTGGAAAGCATCATATCCAAGAGGCAGGCAGTAAGGCAGAGTTGCCTGGCTGATGCCCATGACTCTGAAAAGATCCTGTGGCGAGGAACGATAAGGCAGAAAAACCAACCTGACAAACCATGAACACAATCCCTGTTCTCTGGCCACAGACAAAAAAGGATGATGCAGAGAGATCTTCCACAACGTTTAGCAACAAAGCTCTGCAGCTTGTGGCCCATGTTCAGGCAGTGGCTTATCTGGAAATGTCCCAGAATTGCCTGAAACAAAGCAGGCTTCTATAACTCCGCAGTGTCAAAACCACTTATAATTAGGTGCATCCTGCCCCTTTGTCAGCTTTTACCAATAGGTAGGCATGTGGTTAATGGTATGCAATGGGAGTAAAAGTGCTCCACATTAAGCAGAATTCAACTTACTATTTCATTCAGCTATTTAAAGAGACAATGTCTAGACTGGTGACCCTTTCCAGTACAATTTGCAAATAACTTCCCCTCAAAGTGACCAAGAATTGAGAGGCCCCTTCAGCTCTAAAGGACAGCAAGGCAATTTGCATGCTGGAACTATACTTCAAATACTAGCTCGTCGGTCTGAAAACCCTTTGGTAGGCTAGTGTAAAGAAGCAGAGGCTGCAAGAGCACTGATGAGGTGATCCACTGCAATAACCAAGAAAAAGCACTGGGCTACAGAGCCAAAAGGACGTCAGTGGCACTGGCAGCCACCAGCTTTTGACATGACTCCACTGTCCCAACAGCTACATCAACACATCAGAAAAAGACAGTATCCGCTTGAAAAAGTTTACAACTTAATAGCAAGAGAAACCCCGTCCTACATATGAGCAGGATGATACAAAACCTGCTACCCTAAGCAGAGAGTTGAGTGCAGAAACTTATAAATTTACATCACAAAATCTGTTCCAGTTGAGAAAATGATTACTTGCAGTGGTTCCTGAGAAATACAGTACTACTTTATTTATTCTTTTTTTCTTGCTTTATCCATTTATTTTTGTTAAATGGGAAATACAGATGGCAGCCTATTAATTCCTAACTGTATTTTAGATAATATCTCAGCATTAGACACAAAGTTGGGCTGTTAACTATAAAAACAGAAGAATACTTTTTTATCATTCTGTTCTTCCAAGAACAGATCTTCCAGCCTTTATAAAAAAAGATACGGATTTAGTGCCTTGTGCAGCATCCTGGAGGGTCACTACATTTAGATTATTGTGGAACAGATCACTCCTGCAGCTCAGATTTGTTGTTATTTGACTATCAAAACACAAATTCAGCAACAGCAAAAAGAGTAAACTTGCAGACTCAGAATCAAAATATTGATATGAATATGCATGAGACTGAACTAGGCTAGCACATTGTTTCAGGAATAAAACCTTTCTTTTTTTAAATTCAAGCATTTTTGCATGTATGTTGTTGGGGTCAGGGTTGGGGGGATAAAAGAAATGTGTTACCCACTGGCAGAATGCCTAACTTCATGAGGAAGTTCACACAAAGTACAGGTCTGTTTCCAGTTATCTTCCAATGTCCAAAAGGCTGTTCATCCTTATCAAGCCTTCAGCGGAGCAAAATAAAAATATACTGTAGATTTCAAAGTACATTTGATTAAAGCTTCATGGTGGTCTCTGATACCTAAACATAGTCTAGCACCAAAAAACAAGCAAGGTGAACTCAACTACAACAATTTGATAACAGAGTTTTTTCTCTCTCTTTTTACTGAAACATGCACAGTTGAAGCTGTATTTTGTTTTGCTTGTGAAATTACCATTTTGTCCTTGTATTACAATAACATGATGTCTTTTGTTCAGGGACGTGGGTGAAAACTGCACTTATAAAACTGTTTGGCTGTGATTGATGATAAAGTCTCTTTGGTTAACCTACCTGGATCAAAGCTTCTGCCACTGACATAGAGCTGGAAAAAATAAATCATCCTTCCATGAAAAACGGGTGGAGAAATTTTCATTCTTTTTCAAGGGAAAAATAAATGTCTCTTGAATTATTCTCTCTTAAAACACCAAGAAACCAACTGACTTCAGTTCACATTTCCCATCCTATACTGCAACTACTAAAGGACAGGATTCTTCTTGCTTGAATGAAAATTACAACTCAGCAGAGAGTCAGCACATTCCTATGAATCACTCAAGCCCTGTGGTCTTAAGTGGTGCCTGCAGCATAGCCCTAGCAATTGTTACCTGCATGAGGAGAAACTTCCCACTGACATATGCCTTGGAGAAACAAGCTGTTGACAGAAGCAGAGCCAGAATAACAAAATCAGTTTGAATGTAAAGCATGTGTGTCCAAACTGAAATGCATCAAGACACTTTAGAACAGGTTTACATACAGGTGAAAACTCTGTTTAAGGTAGCAAGTATGCTAATGCATGACACATATAAAGTTACTTACCGTATATAGATGTATATAGGTCTGCATGCATGTAAGCAGTCCATTTATTGAGGGCAACTTTCACCACACACACTATTTTTCACATGCATGGCCCTCAGTTTTCAAGACAGAAACAGCTTCAAAGAAAATCTAATATGATACAGAAGTTTGATTCAGAGCTTTATACAGTTAATTTTAATTGTGAAGTTGTATGGAATTATGGAAAACTGAACCACACGAAGACTTTTTTAATTCGTTAATTAGGCTGAATCCTTCACTGGACCGAAGCATCTATGTATGACCTTCCTGTAAGGACTCTGTGTAGTCTGTTCATGAAGATCTCCATCAATCCAGATAAACAAATCCTCCCTAGTTTTTGGATTTCAGCAAAGCTTTTTATACTGTCTCCTCCAGTATCCTTCTCGACAAAATTTCCAGCACACAGCTAGACAAGTCCATAATACACTGGGTGAGCAACAGGCTGATGGGTTGGTCTCAAAGAGTTATAGTAAATGGGGTTACATCAGGCTGGCAGCCAGTGGGGTTCACCAGGGCTCAATTTTAAAGCCAGTATTCTTAAATGTTTTTATAAATGATCAGGATGCAGGAATCAAATGTACATTAAGTAAGTTTGCCTATGATACTAAATTAGGAGGAGCTGTGGACTCCCTGGAGAGTAGAGAGGCCTTACAGAGAGATCTGGATAAGCTAGAGAGGTGGACAATCACCAACCGTATGGAATTTAACAAGAGCAAGCACTGCATTCTCCACCTGGACAGGGTAATCCTGGTTATACGCAGAAATTGGGGGACGAGAGGCTGGAGAGCAGCCCTGTGGAAAGAGATGTGGGGGTCTGGGTTGATGGAGAGCTGAATATGATCAACAGTGTGCCCTGGCAGTCAAAAGGGACAACTGTGTCCTGGGGTGCATCCGGCACAGCAGAGCTAGCCGGGCGAGGAAGGTGATTGTCCTACACTACACTGCACTGGTGTGGACCCATCTCGAGTCTTGTGTGCAGTTTTGAGTGTCTCAATACAAGAAGGATATCAGGGTAGTAGAGCATGTCCAGAGGAGGCTGACCAAGATGAAGGAAGGCCTCGAGGGGAAAACTTACAAGGAGCAGCTGCGGTCACCNTAAATTCAAGCATTTTTGCATGTATGTTGTTGGGGTCAGGGTTGGGGGGATAAAAGAAATGTGTTACCCACTGGCAGAATGCCTAACTTCATGAGGAAGTTCACACAAAGTACAGGTCTGTTTCCAGTTATCTTCCAATGTCCAAAAGGCTGTTCATCCTTATCAAGCCTTCAGCGGAGCAAAATAAAAATATACTGTAGATTTCAAAGTACATTTGATTAAAGCTTCATGGTGGTCTCTGATACCTAAACATAGTCTAGCACCAAAAAACAAGCAAGGTGAACTCAACTACAACAATTTGATAACAGAGTTTTTTCTCTCTCTTTTTACTGAAACATGCACAGTTGAAGCTGTATTTTGTTTTGCTTGTGAAATTACCATTTTGTCCTTGTATTACAATAACATGATGTCTTTTGTTCAGGGACGTGGGTGAAAACTGCACTTATAAAACTGTTTGGCTGTGATTGATGATAAAGTCTCTTTGGTTAACCTACCTGGATCAAAGCTTCTGCCACTGACATAGAGCTGGAAAAAATAAATCATCCTTCCATGAAAAACGGGTGGAGAAATTTTCATTCTTTTTCAAGGGAAAAATAAATGTCTCTTGAATTATTCTCTCTTAAAACACCAAGAAACCAACTGACTTCAGTTCACATTTCCCATCCTATACTGCAACTACTAAAGGACAGGATTCTTCTTGCTTGAATGAAAATTACAACTCAGCAGAGAGTCAGCACATTCCTATGAATCACTCAAGCCCTGTGGTCTTAAGTGGTGCCTGCAGCATAGCCCTAGCAATTGTTACCTGCATGAGGAGAAACTTCCCACTGACATATGCCTTGGAGAAACAAGCTGTTGACAGAAGCAGAGCCAGAATAACAAAATCAGTTTGAATGTAAAGCATGTGTGTCCAAACTGAAATGCATCAAGACACTTTAGAACAGGTTTACATACAGGTGAAAACTCTGTTTAAGGTAGCAAGTATGCTAATGCATGACACATATAAAGTTACTTACCGTATATAGATGTATATAGGTCTGCATGCATGTAAGCAGTCCATTTATTGAGGGCAACTTTCACCACACACACTATTTTTCACATGCATGGCCCTCAGTTTTCAAGACAGAAACAGCTTCAAAGAAAATCTAATATGATACAGAAGTTTGATTCAGAGCTTTATACAGTTAATTTTAATTGTGAAGTTGTATGGAATTATGGAAAACTGAACCACACGAAGACTTTTTTAATTCGTTAATTAGGCTGAATCCTTCACTGGACCGAAGCATCTATGTATGACCTTCCTGTAAGGACTCTGTGTAGTCTGTTCATGAAGATCTCCATCAATCCAGATAAACAAATCCTCCCTAGTTTTTGGATTTCAGCAAAGCTTTTTATACTGTCTCCTCCAGTATCCTTCTCGACAAAATTTCCAGCACACAGCTAGACAAGTCCATAATACACTGGGTGAGCAACAGGCTGATGGGTTGGTCTCAAAGAGTTATAGTAAATGGGGTTACATCAGGCTGGCAGCCAGTGGGGTTCACCAGGGCTCAATTTTAAAGCCAGTATTCTTAAATGTTTTTATAAATGATCAGGATGCAGGAATCAAATGTACATTAAGTAAGTTTGCCTATGATACTAAATTAGGAGGAGCTGTGGACTCCCTGGAGAGTAGAGAGGCCTTACAGAGAGATCTGGATAAGCTAGAGAGGTGGACAATCACCAACCGTATGGAATTTAACAAGAGCAAGCACTGCATTCTCCACCTGGACAGGGTAATCCTGGTTATACGCAGAAATTGGGGGACGAGAGGCTGGAGAGCAGCCCTGTGGAAAGAGATGTGGGGGTCTGGGTTGATGGAGAGCTGAATATGATCAACAGTGTGCCCTGGCAGTCAAAAGGGACAACTGTGTCCTGGGGTGCATCCGGCACAGCAGAGCTAGCCGGGCGAGGAAGGTGATTGTCCTACACTACACTGCACTGGTGTGGACCCATCTCGAGTCTTGTGTGCAGTTTTGAGTGTCTCAATACAAGAAGGATATCAGGGTAGTAGAGCATGTCCAGAGGAGGCTGACCAAGATGAAGGAAGGCCTCGAGGGGAAAACTTACAAGGAGCAGCTGCGGTCACCTGGTTTGTTCAGCTGGGAGAAGAGAGGGCTGAGGAGTGACCCCATCGCAGTCTACAACTTCCTCAAGGGGGTCAATTGGAGGGGGAGGCACTGATCTCTCTGGTGACCAGCAATAGGACACAAGGAAATGGAATGAAGCTGCATCAGGGGAAGGTCAGACTGGACATTAGGAAAAGGTTCTTCACGGGGAGGGCGGTCAGCTCCACAAGAAAGTGGTCAGGTCACCAAGCCTGTCAGAGTTCAAGGAGCATCTGGATGATGCTCTTAGTCATATGGTTTTATTTTAGGTAGTCCTCTGAGGAGCACAGAATTGGATTTGATGATCACATGGGGCTCTTACAACTTGAGATGTTCTATGATTCTAGTTATTCTTCCTACCACTATGGTTTTTAACATGCAGCGTTGCTGTTATTTAGGAAGCATGTTTTTTCTAAGATCTTTTTCGCCATCATTCCCTTAAGCTTCACTGACGTTTCTTCATTGCTGCACAATGTTCACAATCTCTTGTACAGATCCAGGACTATCTCAGTGTGGGTAGTCTCACTGCAAGTTTGTGGAAAAATACAATTTTAGGGGGGTTTGGAGGGGTTTTTTTGGTTGTGAAGTTTTTGTGGTTTTTTTTCCCAAGGAACATGCTGAGTTTAGAGCCAGCAGTAGTGATTTTCAACTGCTACTGTGCAAATACTGTATTTTCTCTTCTGCTGTGATGCTGGACATGGTTCTGGCATGTGCACCATCTGCACCTAACAGAGGAGGGAACTAAGACTCAGAAAGATACTACCAAGGTTTATAAATTTCTGGTGAGAACAGACCTCGCTGTCCCAATGCAGTATGTGCATCTGTCTGGCTTTACATAACATTCAGCCTTTCAAATTCAGCTTCTTTCCTTTGGCTCCCTATGGTTATGTTCAGTTCACCTGAAACGATTGTGATCTGAGCCTGTATTGCTCCATCATATTTGAATTGTCTTCTTCAGTTTAGCATTTGGGAAAAACATTACTCCTGCCTTCAGCCACCTGAATCTCTGACAGGCTCTAGGCCCAGACTGTTTAAAACTGAAAGCCATCTAAACACAGAGAAATCAACCAAAAGAATCTGTTCAGTTAGACAGAGGCTATCAGAGAAAGGGCAAGGTGAGAATCACAGGGAACAGACCAAGTGTGAGGGCGAGTTCAGACTTAAAGCTGAGCCACTGCTAGCATCTGGGTCCTAAACCAGATACACCAAAAGAGCATCATTAGATGATACCCTGGAAAAGTGCCAAGTGTGGTGCTAATCTCACTAAATTCCCATATTCCAGAGCACCGCCTAGTTTGTTCTAATAAGATTTCAGATCTTTTCAAACCATAATGAGAAAACACCGCACAGGTGTTTTCATTGTCCCAGACTGTTGCTCCTCTGATCATCTGGCTACAGGTATATACACACTGGATTCAGTCTGGCTGTACCTCACCTCCTCCCCAGTTTAGAGTTGTTTTGGAAAGCAGTTTGTCTGGTGACTATTTCTGCTTCTATGCAAAGCATTACTGCTGATCTCTGTTGCTGAGGCCCGATTAAGAAGTTCTGCAGTGCCTGTAGGAAGCTGTAGAAGAATTTTCCTCCTAATTTACTATTTAAAAGCCAACAATACTACTGCCATTGTGCAGGGCACAAAAATCAAGACAATCTCTGCAGTGGAGAGCTTACAAGCTAAAACTATGAAGCTCAAATAGGCACTTATTTTCAATGAAAGGAAAAGCGTGTGTGTCAAAACCTTCTGTGCCAATGAACTTGACAACTTCATGCTAAAGCACCGACCACAAATCAGGATTCATGTCCCAGTCTGAAAAGGTTTTGAGCACGCACAGTTCACAATGACATCACTGGGAGCTGCAGGGCTGGAGCACTGATTCAGAGCAGGCTATTAGCATCAATGAGAGTAAAATCAGCAGAGGTTATAAAGTGCTTTACTGTTATTTGTCTAACAGGTGGTGCCATTGAAATGGTGGAATTAGGGTACTGCAAAGAAAACACAGCTCAGCCAAATAACTGCAGCTGTTCTGTACTATTTTTTCTTTTTTTCTTTTTTCGTTTTTTTTTTTTTTTCTTTGCATACAACCAATTATGTAGGAACCAGACATACGGAACTCATGACATTTAATTATACGTTGTTATGGACCACAGGGCTAACACTTGTCATTATCCACAGCTCTGTAACTAGTCAAGAGTCTGTGGTATAAATTCTATGGCAATGCTCATCATGAACATGCACAATAATAACAGTTTTCCCTTATAAAAGTTTTCTCCTAAATAGAAAAAATTCTCCTTTTTCCTCTTCGCTTTGGCAAACATATTGCAAAGGACCAAATGAATCCCATCTCCACTCCAAGTCAGAGGAAATCCACTAGATTTGAGTTGTTATTGGGGTAATGCTGAGTGTACTATAGTTTGTGGAGGAATCAGTCTGTAGTCTGTACCACAGTATTCTCTAGAGGAATCAGCACACAGCGCTTGATTTTTATTGAGGATGGTTGCTATTCTGTGTATAGAATTTATACTGGCTTCTGCAATAGCAGCAAGCACAGTACAAACACTGGCTGTAATTTATGTCCCCATTTAGAAGCTTTGTGTATTCTGCCAGAATTATATGAACAGAATTCTAGTCTCATTTTTAAATGACAGCTATATATTAGTATGTACTGGGTCTGTCTGAGGTGGAGCTGATTTCCCCCACAGCCACCCTGTCAGTGCTGTGCTTTGTACTGGTAGGAGAAAGGTGTTGCTGACACACCAGCCTTTCGGCCGCCGCTGAGCAGAGCTCGCCCAGCATCCAGGCTGTGTCTCCAACATTGCCCCTCACCTGGAGGCTGGGGGTGGGCAAGATCGTGGGAGGGCACACAGCCAGGACAGCTGAGCCAAGCTGACCAAAGGGATATTCCATAACACGTAAGATCTGCTCAGCGACAAAAGCTAAGAGAAAGGAGGAGGAAGGGGCGTTTTTCATTATTATGACATTTATCTTCTGGAGCAACTACTACAGATAATGAAGCCCTGCTTTCTTAGCAAGTGGCTGGACATCACCTGATGATGGGAAGTAGGGAATGAAATCTTTTGTTTTCCTTTGCTTCCATGTGCGGCCTTCGCTTTTGCCGTATTAAACTGCCTTTATATTGACTCAAGA
>VZSF01004105.1:140627-161432 GCA_013398295.1 Chionis minor | reverse complement strand
TTTTTTTTTTTTTTTTCTTTGCATACAACCAATTATGTAGGAACCAGACATACGGAACTCATGACATTTAATTATACGTTGTTATGGACCACAGGGCTAACACTTGTCATTATCCACAGCTCTGTAACTAGTCAAGAGTCTGTGGTATAAATTCTATGGCAATGCTCATCATGAACATGCACAATAATAACAGTTTTCCCTTATAAAAGTTTTCTCCTAAATAGAAAAAATTCTCCTTTTTCCTCTTCGCTTTGGCAAACATATTGCAAAGGACCAAATGAATCCCATCTCCACTCCAAGTCAGAGGAAATCCACTAGATTTGAGTTGTTATTGGGGTAATGCTGAGTGTACTATAGTTTGTGGAGGAATCAGTCTGTAGTCTGTACCACAGTATTCTCTAGAGGAATCAGCACACAGCGCTTGATTTTTATTGAGGATGGTTGCTATTCTGTGTATAGAATTTATACTGGCTTCTGCAATAGCAGCAAGCACAGTACAAACACTGGCTGTAATTTATGTCCCCATTTAGAAGCTTTGTGTATTCTGCCAGAATTATATGAACAGAATTCTAGTCTCATTTTTAAATGACAGCTATATATTAGTATGTACTGGGTCTGTCTGAGGTGGAGCTGATTTCCCCCACAGCCACCCTGTCAGTGCTGTGCTTTGTACTGGTAGGAGAAAGGTGTTGCTGACACACCAGCCTTTCGGCCGCCGCTGAGCAGAGCTCGCCCAGCATCCAGGCTGTGTCTCCAACATTGCCCCTCACCTGGAGGCTGGGGGTGGGCAAGATCGTGGGAGGGCACACAGCCAGGACAGCTGAGCCAAGCTGACCAAAGGGATATTCCATAACACGTAAGATCTGCTCAGCGACAAAAGCTAAGAGAAAGGAGGAGGAAGGGGCGTTTTTCATTATTATGACATTTATCTTCTGGAGCAACTACTACAGATAATGAAGCCCTGCTTTCTTAGCAAGTGGCTGGACATCACCTGATGATGGGAAGTAGGGAATGAAATCTTTTGTTTTCCTTTGCTTCCATGTGCGGCCTTCGCTTTTGCCGTATTAAACTGCCTTTATATTGACTCAAGAATTTCTTCCATCTTATTTTCTCCCTGTCCTGCTGAGGAGGGGAGCTGCAGATCAGCTTGGTGAGCACCTGGTGTCCAGCCAAGGTCAACCCATCACATAGTAACACTATACCAGACACCCAAGCTTTTTTCCACTGAAATGCTTTAAAGGGAGGTTTGCAGGTCAGCTGGATAAGGCATCACAATTCCTTATATTAAATTACAAGAAAAGCAAAGGAAAAAAACATTTATATATGTACTGTATCAATCATGTCGCTCCTACATGAGGTTCTCCCTGTCTTGCAGGAAAAAGACTGCTGCCTGTGTGATACTACAGAATGCTTGATGAACACATAACACTGAAGGAAGCTTAAAGCTGTAATTTTTCCACTGCAGGTACCTGGCAGTCAGTACAGATGTCTTTCTTAACGACCGCATCCCACAGCTAGAGGTGGAATATATAATGTTACAACCATGGAACAACTTTGCACTGCATTACTTATTTCTGAGGTTTGGATAAATTTTGAGTAAAAAGTTGCACATTTTTAAGTAGCTGCCGATACATGTCTTCAGGGTCCAAAGCAGTAACTTGCCTAGCACCTTGAGGGCAGAGGCATATGCAAGGGAATCACATGCTGAGAAAGCATTTGTTGATATGACCATCATAGTGACAATATGAATTCTATTTATTCATTGCAGTGAAATGTATACGAGTTGGTAAGACATCTGCATTTCTCATCCACATGTAGTTACTTTACTTCTGTCCTTCCCTACCATCAGATTCCCTTCAGCCTACTTTGATTAATTTAAATTTGTGAGCTTCTAAAAGCACCTCTCCCCAGCTGAAAACTGGCATGTAAACAATCAAAGAAACAGCACTCTGCAGAAAGGCATTCTCAAACATCTACTAATGCCTGCCTGTATTGTCTACAGCTGTAGTGTTGCCTACAGCCTGAAACCACCCACACACTGAAAAGAATGTGAACAAGCAGCCGTACATAGAGAAGAAACTGCTGGGCAGAATCATAAAGAAAGTATGAAGAAATAAGGATGAAAATAAGGATGCCTAAAAAATCTCACCAGGCTAAAATCCTGTATCTGTCCCTCTTTCGAAGAATAAACAACCCCCCCACATTGCATTGTGCTTCCCAGCGTGGTCAGTGGCACTACTCTCTCCGAGTTCAGCATGACAGCTGCTCAGACAGTTTAGTATTGCTGAACCAACTGTGGCTCACAACGGGGTGCTGCTTCATCCACAAAACTGTGTGTTACTTTGCACAAAAGGAGTGTAATTGCACACTTAGTCTCCTATGGGTGTTGCTCAACTGGTCTTTGCTATCACCCACCTTCTATTACCTGTTTTGCTACCATGGGCAAGACAACCTCACGAGACATTTTCATCCAGCACAGATATCTCTCTCGTCTTTTCCTTCCTTCCTTCCTCCTTCCTTCCTCCCTTCCTTCCTCCCCTCTTTCCTTCCCTCCTTCCTCCCTCCCTCCCTCGCTCCCTCCCTCCCTCCGTCCCTCCCCCTCTCTCTGTTTCTTAACTGGAGACCTGTAAACAGCAAATCTTTTTCTGGTCCCTTGAGCAGGAATACAAAGACACTTTAGGGGACAGGGAAGAAATGCAGCAAAAATCAGTGTCCTGTTCAGATTGTGTTTTGTGCACAACGAGGGAATGGAAAATGAACAGAGCTCCACTGTGAGCAGACAATGACAGTGGCTCAACAGCTCACAACTGCCCAACCTTGGGCAGAACAAGCCTGAGAATTAAGGGCTGGTTTTGTTAGCAATTCCCACTGTGGTTTGAGCCTCCTGTTGAGCTAGGACTGTATGACAGTCTGTCTCATCATGTTCCAGCACGGTGCCTGTCTGCTCTCCATAAATAATTTCATCCTGTGTACCTACTACTGGTGTTTACCTCCAGATCTTTTTAATGGCTGCTTTTGATGGTGAAAACTTCTCATGGGGAAGCAAAAAATAGCTCTTGGCATATGGAGGTTCCAGAAAGCTTTAATAAAGAAGTGAAAATTAGACTTCTAAAATATTGAAATACTACACTTTCATATGTGAAGTCATCTTCAACATCTAGACATCATTTTATTTTTAAAAGGCATATTAAATTTATAATAGTATATTTTAAAACTGTTAGTAAGAGTATTCTCTCCGTACAAGAATTAATAGAAAGTACTTTCAGTGTTTTCAGTGTTAATTTGTCTTATCTTTCCTTTTTCATTCCTTTTAAATTACATTTTTTCCTACGTAAGTTAATGAATTATCCACAGAGAATTGAAAAATACACTCCTTGCGCTTGTATTACTTTCATTTGTATAGTACCACACAAATGAATTGCACTTTTTAGATAAATTGAATTAAAATTTCCTTCTTCAGAGAGTTTTTAGTCTCAATATTATAGCAAATACCACTGGCCTTGCTTATGCAACTGGCAGCAGTGGATCACCCTGCACGACTGAAGCTATTGTACTGTTAAGTGATAAAAATTAAGGACAACCCATAGCTTTATCTCTTTTGCCAAGACTGACACAGAAACAAAACATCAGTACAAACTATCACAGCAATTTCTCCTAGGTTTGCATTTCATGAAAAGATGCCTCAATCAATGGAAGTTTGTGATAATATTACTTCAGCACTGTTTTATACAACCCCTTCATCAAACACCACCTAGTTAACCTTCCTTCTCAGCTCACCGTAGACATTAGACATCCTTCCCATATACAATGAGAAGAAGAACATATTAATCTCTCCCAACTTCAGTCATCCGAAAATTTAACAGCATGGCAAGATAAAGCAGTCCAGAGGCTTTCTCTACAGTCAAAGGAGAGAAATACATCTCCTGATGCTCCGTCACCTGTGTTAAAGGACACACTTTGACGTGGTTTCTGGAGTGTGCTTCCTGAAGTCAAAGGTTGTTTGTTGACAGAAATTCCCACACATTTCAGTATAAGGTTTGTCTCTTTCCATGGGTTTAATTAAGGATAAGGACTGCCAGATTTTTATATAGTTTTACCTTTTTCTTTCTTTTATCATATCCTTACGACAGCAAAACTGAAGGCCTACATTTCTACTAGAGAACTTATCAAAGATGCTCCTTTAATTTAGTTTGTTCTTGAAACTGATATTGCTAGCTGTTGTCCTATTTGTTTTCAGTGGAAGATGATTCTGGAAGGAAAAGTATTTTCTGTAAGTTTTTAAAAACTTTTATTCTGTTGCCACATTCTCTTTGGAGTATCAAGAACGGTGCACACCATTTTAAAAATAAACTCATGATTCATTTTAAGTACAACAGAAAGTGAGGCTAGCAGGGAGTTTATTTGATTACCTAACCTTGAATCCTACCAATCTGGATGAGTCACTGTTTCCTTTCACTCCTCTCCTACTCTTTCATAACACAAGTGCAGGCATCAGGATATTGTACAAGAAACCACCTTCTGTGGGCTGCTCATTTCAATGATTTTTTTTTTTTTGTTGCTTCAAGATGTCCTGGATGTCATATTTTAAATGTAAAGATTCATGAAGGGCCAGGCATTCACTTTTTTTTTTTCCCCCCCTCTTAATTTCCCCCTCAGCTCTTGTATGCAGAAAGCAAAGTCCTTCTTTAAAGTAGCTCTCATTTCCAGTTCAGCCTCTATACATCTTTTAGGATGTGACTTGAAAAGGCATTTTTAGGCAAACAACTAGTTAACTATGTGTTCCACTAATGAAAATCAAACATGCTCTTTAAGTTAACCATATACTTGCACAATTTTCTGAATTAGGCTGGACATGAGCATTTCCTGAAACAGGGTTTCTTATTCTTTAACTTAGCAGAACTTCCTTCTCTTGCCCACCTTACCTTTCTTGGTAGTTCTTACATTAAAGACCATGAGTGAATTGTGAATTATTCCCACTGCATTTGGTTTGTGTCTTTACTATTACTCTTCTGTTGTGTATGACTAAAAACAACCCCAAAAAACAACAAACTTATTTGCCCTGGATCTCATGCTTTTTCTGTTCCCCATAAATCAGTTCAATAAAACACGTATTTCCTTCCCCTATAAATGTTGCTTTGCTTACATCTTTATCACAGCAACAACACTGCTTAAGATGTAGACCTTTTTTGGCACTTTTATTATAGATCAGCACTTAGAGACAAAATTTCAATATGCCATTCGCAATGTTTTCCGTGTTTGCAAATTCACTGCAATTATAAAACTGAAATGTGATCCAGACTTCTTCATGCTCAGCAGTAAGAGTGGGGTATGGTTTTTTTTGTGCACAATATTAGAATGCTCTTTGACACGGTATTAACAAAAGGACTATTGTCAGGAAAAGGTAATATTCAACCCAGATTTTTCCTTCCTGTTCTTTTCTCCCCTCCTTCCAAATGTGTGTGGGGGGGTGTTCCACAACGGCTCTGAAATCTCACAAAAATTAATGCTTATTATATATAATTTAAAGAGGCAGAAAGATACACATTCACCCTTTGGTACTGCAAATAACAGAATAATAAAAAAAGAGAGAGAGGGGACCAGAGAAAGATGTCACTGTTTCTACTCTCGATTCTTTAACAAAGAAGCAGAAACTAAGTTGTCATGATATTGCCACATTTTATTTTCAGAAAAGCAGGACTAACGCACATGTTCTCCACTGGGCAACTTCCAAAACAGAGTAATAACAGAAACCACAGCAAACACGTTAATTGAACTAAGACCAGCATTTTGGGATTCACTTGTCTCCACGTCTCTCATATCCATATATACACAAAGAAAACCTTTTACTCAGGGCTTTTTTTTTCCCTCGAGCATGAACAAGGCAGGAAAAACTCAAAAATCAGAGTATGCAGCATTTAAAACCAGCACATTTGCCATTAGCCTAACATGTATGTCAAGATTTTTCTTGTGGTTAGAGAATTCAGGCAGACAGGATTTAGGGCTGCCACTACTCATGTGGCCATTGCTCATTCCATCGCTTTGCAGAGACAGTTGGATTTGCAGCATAAAAAACTAGTATAGTAAGACAGACCTGACTTACATAGGTGCTTCAAGGCTTTATTAATTGTCTGTGAAGTTCCTTTGATTCCAGCATAAAAGACGTCACCCACATATCTTTTCTGCAAGAAGTTGCTTCTCTGCTTGCAGGTCTTTTGGTTACAGTAAACCCCTTCCTCTGGGCTTTGCTTATACCCATACTACATACACCCAAGAGTATCAACTAAAACTTCTGGTCACTCAGAGTAAGTCACCAAACTGTGAATAATTTGCTGGCCAAAAATAATACAGATTCCATACTACCACTTTATTACTTTTTAAACTAGAACAGAAATAGAAAGAACGGTTTTCTGTAGGGCTTGAAAATGTTTTCTTTGAGAGAGAGTCTGGAGAGAACTGTTTTATGCCATTAGTCCCTGGGTTAATACAAAAATATGTAATCTTTACAAATTAGAGTTCATACCTACACATACGGTAGTTGAGCTAAGAATTCATGGAAAACATGCAATACTGAGAAATTCTGAAAGAATTTTAATTATTTTACAATCCAGTTTTCAATTCGGACTGTTGATGCTGTCAAAACAAGCATACAATTCAATGCATGCCAGGAATATTTCAAGTAATGACCTGCCCAACTCATATATATATGAGGTACCCTAGAAGAGAACTCTCTGTTAACAAATTCGGCTTGAACTCCAAATCCTTGAGGAAAGCCAGTACGTTTTCACAGTTATTTACATTTTGGGCTGGCAGTAGAAGCATTTCCTTAAAGATTTATGGTACTTACCCCATACCTCTGCACCTTGCTGCTACTGATGAAAGCTGTGACAGTTATCTAACTCTTTTCCACTGCCTGACACATCATAGGAATTTAAGGTGGAATGTCCAGTCCATAAAACAACTAAGATAAATTCCTCAATAAGGCTTTAATAATGAGAGAACCAGCTGGTGGACTGGAAGACCTCGGAAGTGCAGGAGAGCACAATAAGAAATTGAAACAGGTGCCAAGTGAATTTTTTGGTGACGAATGACCCATTAGCTCCAAGAGAGATCAGAGTGCAACTTATCTGCAAAGCAGAGCTTTATTTAACAGAACATCTGTGAGATCTGGGTAATCAATACTTGACTTACTGAAACAATTACCTAATTGATTAGCAGTTCTATTGAGCTCATGGTTTTTCTGTCCATAAGTGATCATGACGAAGGGGTTTCTTTCTTGTACGCTGTACTTTCATGTATGGCAAATAAAAATCCTACCTTGTGTTTTTTCATTATAACCCTTCTGTACATACATGTGGTAATACCTCTTCCCATCTAATTTTGGCCTCATTTGCTAAATTTATGATTAAGCAAAAGTTGTAGCAATCCATCACTATATTCAGGCAATACAGAAAAGAATTATTCTCCACCTTCTTCATGCACATAGGCAATACAACAATTATGCAACCTTCTCATTGAATTACAGAGATGGTTTTGTATAGTTTTTATGCAAACATTTTCAACAGAAGAGTTTGAATTATGTAGACACAAGTATTTATGCCTACAAACCACAGCAACTGATAATCAGGATTGGATAACCATGAAGAGAATCTGCACCAGTCTCAGAAAGTGGTTAATACCATAAAATTTAAGAATCATCTTCCTAATTTTGTGTAATCACAAATTTTGCTATGTCATTCCTTGTTGACCTTTGCTGATCAATAAATGTATGAAACACAAGACCTAGTATGGAATTCTGAGGCATTTTGTTGTTAACCTTTAGACATGATGAAAATTGACCTTCTAATCCAGCTGTTTTCTGTATTTTAGTTTGTGATCCAGGATATTTTTTCCTTCTTACATCACAGAAACCTAACAGCCTGTGATTCATTTCAAGGATATGAAATTTTTAAAGTTTTGGAAGCTGGTACTTTATCAACTAAATACTGCCAAAGTAAATAGTTTCTAAGAGATCAATAAAACACAATTTTCTTTTTAAGAAGCCATGCTGCTTAATTCTTGTAATTTCCTGATTTTTTTATTGTAGTGATTTTAAGTAACTTTTCATCCACACTGCTCTGTGTATCTAGGTCTTACTGACTTATAATTCCTTCATCCAGCTACTAAGAGTTTTGTAATTTAAATATGCAGAAAATATTTGAAATTTTTACTTACTTCCAGGTCTTCAGATCAATGGCTGTTTTAAAAAACTACTAGGTATATTTGCACAATTTTAGACATGATTCTATTCTGGGATTCTATAAGCATCATCTGAATTAATGTCTCTGTGTTGCTCAAGACTAACTTGAGAACAGTCTCCCTTTTCGGTCAGCTCCTGTAAGATTTTCTTAAAGTACTATGACATCATTTTATCCGAGATTTTCTACATCATGCAATCAAACATTTTGTAAAGCGAAGAACACAACAGTGTGCGATTTTATTGCTTTTCCACTGTTTTCTGTGTAAGCGTTCACAATTCATCTTTTCCTATTCAGCCAATAAAGACAAAACAATATTTTCTGCACAGCAGGCTGTGATTTGTATTCAGATGAATCATCACTGATATAGACTTCTCTTCAGAATGTTATCTTTCTACTTATTAGCAGTTGTTCTTAATTTTGGTTGAGTAACACAAAAAATACGTACTAGCAATCTAAGAAGAACAGATATTAAAACAGTGGACTGGTCAGAGAGCTTTATTACCTGTAATACAGAAGTTAATACCAATTAAAAGAAAAGGCTCAGATTTATAATATTAATTTCAGATCTAGTGCTTTGTCATATACTATTTTCATAGATACCTGATGATTTACAATAGATTGATTTAAAATTCCACAAGGAAAAAGTAGGAAATTCCAATTAGAGAAATCAAGCACATCTGAAGTGAGACTTGGCAAATAAAAAATATTCCAGACCAGGTTTATTTTGTACAGCCCATGCTCAGTTAAAGCACCCAGTGACTGAACCAGGAATTCTGTAGTGAGAACTTTTGTATATGTTTGAAGCTACCCTATGATTTCTTACAGTTTCTGGATACATTGTTCCTTGATCTTCAGCAATATTAAGTACATCTGAATATTGAATGACTATAATTAAGATAGATTGAAAGAAACTGATCTACTGCAAGAAGATTAAAAATAAAGGAAATCATTACTGATAAATTTCCACACCATAGTAATAGTTGTAAAAGTTGAAGTGGAGCTGTGTCTGAATCTTATATTTTAATGGGATAGCCTTCAACTTTTATAAAAATAAAGTTTAATACCTACTTTATTTCATGGTATCCTGATTATTTTTATGTATGAATATGCAGACACACATTCACAAACAACGAGACATATGTACACGTACGTTCAAATTCAGTTGTTTATAGCAGTAATAACAGACTTCATCATGAAACAACTATGTAAGAATTTCATAATCACACTACCAGAAGAGAACTAAAATGCTACACTTTAAAGTTATCTGGTTCTAGAATTCAGAAGTTTTGAATGTTTAAAACCAGTATTTTCTATAAATGGATGAAACAANTCCTTTCAGGTAGTTGTAGAGAGTGATAAGGTCTCCCCTCAACCTTCTCTTCTCCAGGCTAAACAATCCCAACTCTCTCAGCCGCCCCTCATAAGACCTGTTCTCCAGACCCCTCACCAGCTTTGTTGCCCTTCTCTGGACACGCTCCAGCACCTCAATTTTAAAATATTTTATAACTATATATTTATATAAGAGTATAATGTTCCAGGCTTCAGGACACACTGTTAACATCTGTGAACAACTGGTACATGGAACTCTACTATGCTATCATGATACATGTATTGATCAGTCTACTTACATTACTTGGAAAGTAAAAAGGGGACTAATAGCTGTTTGCAGTCCTAAAACCACCAGAATTTAAAGTGCCTGACGTTTGACAGATGAGAAACTGACTATATCTCTGTCATTGTTGATTGTGTGAATAATGTCTCCATGTGGGAGGATTAAGAGAACGAAGAGAGACAGAAGACAAGAGGACACAAGCTACCAGCTCATTTTCAAATAGCATTCTCTGCAAAGCATAACTTTGTTCTGCAAAACATAGTCTGTAGATAACCATGTTCATAAGAAAACTGCTGGGAATCTGAGAAGACTTGACATACACACTTCGCACTCCCAACCACCCAATCACATTAAAAAAAGCAAAGAATGTAAATATTTTTACTAATTACCACTGTAAAGCTGTAGAGACCCAGACTACAAAAAACTACCTCAAACACTCACTGAAAAGTGTTGAGAGAACAATAAGGAACACATTGCGGCTGGAAAAGAGGTCCCTGCAGAAGCAAAGCAGCACTCTTTTGAACCAATTTCCTTACCTTCTGAAACCACAGATCCTTGCTGGGTAACTGTCACCCAAGAACCCAAAGTAGTACACACCCCCCCAGCCAACTTCTAGAACATTCCAGAAAGAACTGCACATGACACTTGATTTACATGAAGAGTGAGAAGGTGGACTTGGGAAGGAGACTGGCTACCTACATAAATCCAGGGAGGGGGCTGCCCTGGTTGGCACCCTCAGGACGTCGACCCCTATTTCATCGCCTGAACCACTGCTGGACCGGGACTGGTGATATCTCTTTCTCCTTTTTCCTTTTCCCTCTCTCTAACTACCTCGTTTTTTCCAAATGGCGGCTTAATGATACAATGCAAGATTCACATTCATAAGTTTACTTATACTTCAGCAAGGTTAGCTTGGTTAATAAATGTTAATTGTTGTTCGGGCTCCTCTGGCGTTGTTTCACCTTAATTCTGACAAAACCCACAACCTGAAGTCGCCCCAGCCTTGGGATGCAACAAAAGCTATCACTATCCTTCCCATTTTTATACTGTATATTTGTAAACGGTAGTCTTTGTTAAGATGAATGCAAAAGGCAATGGTCTTAGAAATTCTGAATTAAGTGGAAATTCAGGAGGAAAATATTTTCTGTTAAGAACTGTAAATTCAGGTGAAATGCTGAGACTCTGATTCCTGCTGTACACAGGAACCTGAACCATTGAGCGAGATGGCAATACAATGGCATAAAATGAAAATCCATGACAACAGCTATAGGTGTTTCATAACACAAAGTTTACACAGCCTATGATAAGTATTAATGTTCTTCACTTTTTACTAATTCTTTATGGAAATAAAAGTTACATACTTGAGGAGTAACTCTCCTCCCACAAAGTACCCTTCAATAGAGTTTGCTTCCTAGCTTTGCGTTTGTTGTATTGAATACTGAAGTTAATAAGAAAGAAGGAAGCATGACAGTGACCCCACAGTGAGATTTCTTGTGAGTACTGTAATGTTAGGAATCTTGGTGAGCTAAAAGCAGCATTTTTAGAATTTTAAAACAGATGGATTAGTCTTCATAAACAGAAAGCTAGTTTAAAGGACAAATGCCTTATGGAAAATCTCACAGAAGATATCCATCCAACTCTGTTTTCAGGTGACTCATAGACAACTGTGATGTTCACAGATGCAAAGAAGTCAGATACACCATGCCCTCTTGAATTCAGTGGAAACTGTGTGTTCAATGCTTGTATCTTTGGAACTTCTAACTATCACTTCTTTTGGTTACATGATATACTTTTTTCTTTTAAATTTAGCTCAGGGCATTTTATTTTCCCTTTATTAATTTCAATAGGTGAATTACCTGACTATGCAGAAACAGAATAAAGACAGCTCAAGAGCTGGCAGAGAGCATACTGATGCTTGATATTGCTCAATTATTTCTGAACCGCTTGAAACTAGATGGAGTTTAACTTTCCGCCTGTTATGTGGAAAATAGAAAACCCATTATTTTCAGCTTAAAGAGAAAAAACTACAATAGCCAGTCTCCTCTTAAAGGCAGTCACTTGCCAATATCAATAGATTACCTCTTGACAATCAGTTGTGAAAGATAATTACGTCTTTATCCCATGGTGTTTTATGAGTCTGCAGGTGTGAGGCCCAGGGGCAGAGCAAGTAATATCATCATCTGGGAATCAATTACATAGGCCTTCGAATTATGCCTCCTTAGCAATCACAACTTTAGCAATATCATCAAGAATATCAAAGCTGCAAGTCAGGTAACTGGAAAACAAACCAAATAATAATTATTTACATTAGGAACACTCAGTTATTTCCTTTAAGAAAATCTTTGTTCTACTGTGTTCCTATGCTGGCCTGTAAAACAGAGGAGGAAGTGCAGTATTAGAGATGAAGTTCTGCACACCTAGCATGCAGCAACCATTTAAAAGAGACACTATTTCGACTCCTGCTGTTATAAAACTATTTTCCACCCTTTAATCTCTGTGCTAGGCAACAGTATTGTTTCTAAATTAATTTATGCCCTGAACAAATAAACTGATAGAATGTGGGTTTCAGATATCATTTCTGTCAGCTCGGTGCAAATTGAAATGGACTTCCTGGATTGGAGGTATTGATTTTAAAATTCCAATTCTGGCCATTTCTGAATGAAAGGGAAAAGCTACTGCATTATCCCCTATTTGCTACTGTGTCCCACTGCGATTATATGAGTAAATTGCTATCAATGCAATAGCAGAACCTAGATGCAGACATTACCCGCACTCTCCTTTCGTCCTTACAGATTTTCAGTTAACTTTTCTGTCCTGTGTCTACGATTCTGGATGAAACAAGAAGGAAAAACACCAGGGTCTAGAAAATTTTTTCAGCTGTGAGAAAAACTAATGATGGAATACAGATATTGTCTACATATTGTCACATACATAAATTCCTGTTTTCTGAAGAAACCCTTGATTGTCAGTTTCAGTCTTTAATACTGACATTTATGTATTAATTCAGTTTTCTTTTTGTTGCTATAAACTCCTTCTTCCTTGAACATGTGGCCAAAGTAGAAATCACCTCACATTACTTTGTGTTAATTGTATATAAATTGGAAGATTTCATTTTACCATAAGCCATTTCTGGAGTAGTTATTTTTAATCTTGTTTTAGGATGCGCCATTGTATAATCTATATTTAACAGAATGGCTAAAGGAGATACATAATCTGTTACAGATCTCAAGGGGTCATCTGATTATCACTATCAATAGCAAATCTTGGAAATAATTTAATTTTCTTGCAATTACAGAATCTGCTGATGTCAGCTTTGCTTTTTCCCTTCGAAATGACAATGGGCTAGTTGAAGGCTTAAGCACAACCTCCTGAGGTATTTCCCATTTTGTCTTCTTATTTCAGTCACCTTCTCTGGGTATCAGTTCTGTGTTGGACCTGCCAGCTCAACGTACAGAAACACCAGATTCTTAACCAGAAAGTCTTTTAGGCTGTACCTGCTGGACCACAGAGAAATACAAAACACTGCTGTGAAACGCTTGATATAACATCATAATCATACTCCCTCATGCTTTTTCTCTGCTCAGGCTTCTACTAAAATCTACAGGTTCATATTTTGCAGCTGTTGCACATTTTCATTCTGAGGATGGGATGCAGGTGGTCTAATGTTGGACATCCATAACGTAGGCATCTTTCAGACTCCCTTAACAGCCAATAGAAAGAAAAACATCTGGAATATGATCTATCTGACCTCTTTTACATACCAGTGAAATGAACGGTGTTCAAAAGGATCTATTCGACCATAAATGGAGCATATGTAATTAGATGTAAGCACATACGCTATAAATGCAAGATTAATTTCATCAGATGAGTCTGGAAATAAACAGGATCTGATGCTTGTTCATGTGCTCAACACCTTCTGTAAAAATTTATCCCATGACACCAAATTTCAAGATATATTTTCTAAGTCTCTGCTGGAAAGCAGGTACGACCAATATTTCTTACAACAGTTGACCCTAGAGAGCAAATTCTTCACCAAAAACATAGCTGACAATCTCTTTCTTCCCCACCCTTTTTTTCCATCTATAAAAATAATTTCCATGCTCTGAATTTATAAGGCTTTTTCTAGCATGGCTAGATGATTAGCCATACATAAATGGCAAGACACTTATTTGGCTTTTTCACTATTTCAGCTGTACAAATGTCTTGCTCTAATTTTAAAAGCGCAATTTCAAACCCAATTTTTCCATCCTGTTAACAGGGACCTTAACTGCTACTTGTAATTAGGTGGTTTATTTTTTGACTCATAATCCTTAGCTGTCTCAGAAAATCTGATGAAACAACTAAACTGCCTGAGCTATGGTTTATTATTCCTATGCAGTTCACAGACACTATTACCGGTTCAAAGGCACAACTGTTCGAGTTACACTCTAATCAAAGACTCAGGGCTGGCCTACATATCAATAAGCTTTGTCTTTTAATGTGGTGCTTCTCACCGCCAGAATATGGAATTCCATTTTCATCTTCTTACACAAAAAAAAAGCCCACATGTACACATAACACACGTGCTCAGAGACTTACTTAGAAAGTACAGGCAATCCCTTCCCTGTATTTCTGAGTCTAACCCGTGCTTTTATTTTAGGCAATAAGGCTTTGTTCAGAAAGCCAAGCTGATGGGCGGTTTGTTGCATGCTGAAGTTCTTAAGAACAGTTTAGCCTGACTGCAATCCGTAATGCACCATTCTCTTTCCTCTCTATTAATGCATGTGCAGGTCTGAACTCAGCTTCCCTACTCTAGTCCACAGTATTCTGAGGGACTGTTCTTTTCCCACAGCAATATAAATTTTAATTAAATCCAGTAAGCCAAGCTTCCCTTATTTATACTCAGTTCTTCTTATGGCAACACATGGATAGGATTAAATGGTGCTGTCAAACAGAGACGCTGGTATTTGATGGCTTTTAATATTGCTGCCCATACCAACACAATAAATAAATGCTATCAATATTACCTGTTCTTACCTCTTTAGCAATTATTTCATTAAAGTCATATTTATGCTGTGAAGTATCGGCAAGAAGTGCTGGTACCAACTAGTAACTCTATTTTGCAGTAATACACTATGCCCAAGGATGGTTTTGAAAGGAATGTTAGCAGCAATAGCAACAGCAACTCAATATGTATTTTATAAAACTTTTCAATGTATGAAACTAATAAAGTCAAAGATTAAAGAAAAGTGTAAGAAAGCAGCAACTCAGACCACAGGTCTACATTTACCAGACAAAAGACTGGCAATCCAGCAAAGCAGCAAATACTCTCAACCCACCCATTCCATCCTGAGAATGCTTGCAAAAGGGTGTATTTACCCAATTCCCAAAGCATCACTTCTTCCAAGGATGACAAGGCAACTTCTAATATGCCCTGTTCCTCAATACTACCAACAGTCAAAGAACGATGACAACTTAAATACAATGCCTAAGGAAGGTTGGCAAAGATGTAAGTAAATTAGCTTCCAAACCCTCTTCCTCTTCCCAACACTGCACTGCAAATCTCAAGTTGCAGAGACTGCTTCTGATCTCATTTACTCCAGGCTGACAGTACTGTAAGTACAATCCCATTGCCTTTGACAGCAGCAGAGCCGCTTTACATTAGTGAAAAGGTGTAGGAATAAAGCGTCTCTATTCACTCTTGAATTCAGCGTGCAGACTGCCGAGAATACATATGTTGCATCTTCTACTCAGGTTCATTTACAAAGGTGTTACAGACGACATTACAAGCTCTATCAACAAAATCCTTTTTTTAAGTAATCAACAGCTCAGGATGCTAAGTTTCCTCCTGATTGCATAAAACATTTATGAAAACCAATTAAAAGCATCAGCCACAAGGCTATCAGAACTGTATCTATGCCATAGATTTTTCCTCAGTGTGACAGCAGTATCCCTCCTCATCTCTAGATTTTTTTTCTTTAAACTACAATTTCCTCAGTTCTGTTGCGCTGAAAAGTAAAGCTGGAAGCTGAAATCATCTGGAAGGGGACATCTTTCCCAATCTTCTCCAGTCCAAAAAGAAATGTTCATCTCCTCTTGATACACCAGACTACAAACGCTCACTCCAAAGATATTCCTTCCCTTCAACCTCAAAAAAGACCCACAAATTGACCTGCATTTTCCTACATTATTTCCAGGACTGTTAGCGAACTACTGATGCACCCCATGTTGCTATTTCTTTACTGATGTCAAATCGAATCCTTTGTAGAGGCCACATTTTATTTTTAATGGTGATCCATGAGCTAAAGTATAAATGTAGATGCATATGCTTCTCATCCTACACTGAAACTCTGTGTTATGTCAGCATAAAGATCAAGGCAGAATAAGCCTTTTTTATTTTACGTATGCTTTCTGGTTATCATTTATTAACTATCACATTGTCTCTTTTACTCTTGATCAGCTAGGAAACATGTTCCCCTTGCAAGTTACCACAATTTCTCTTTCTTCGCCCTTTATGTTATTCTGTTATCTGCACTGTTTTTCTTTACCCAAGTTTAATTTTCGTTTTGTTTCTCTGTAGCTCTTTCAGTACCTTCATTTCCAAAAGGTCCCACCACTAAGATTTTGCCCTATTCTGACCACTAAAATGTAATCAGTGATGCAATTAACAACAGCATTTTACATGACATCAGAGAAATGCTGAAGCAAGATTCAACCTAATGAGACCGGCTATTCTTTCCCACTAAGGGTCTTCCAGGCTTTCTTTCAGGCTGAGCCACAAAGCAAATGTATCTATTAGTTAAACTTTACTTCCCCTTGGAAAGTTCAGAACCTGACAGCTAGAAACTTTCTGTTTGTTAATGTACATTTAGATTCTGAAAAATGTTGACAACTACGTATCAGGCCTTGCAACTGGAAATACGACATCACTGAACCATGCTATTTTGAAGGCGCTGAGTTTAAAAGCTAATGCATGCTCTATTGTATTTTTAAATTTGTTGCTTGCTGTCTCTTGGATGACACTGCTTCATGTGTACACAGCAATGCTCTTAACTTCAGGACTACACAAAATACCTATCTAAAAATACTGAGAGCTTTTTATTTGTCTTTGAATCAAGTTCAAGCCTGAAATCCATACTGCACTGGTGGCACTGGAGCAAAATGACCCACCTTAATTTCAGGGAAATCCATATATATATATATAATATATATATATAATTACATGCACTTCAGGAGAGTCCACGCAGTGGAAGACAGACTTGATGGGACATTCTTTTACCTTTGTACTATTTCTGAAAGGCTGGGATTGTACCAATGTGCCACTATTTTTAAAAAGCGTAGAAAGGAGGACCCTGGGAACTACCAACCTGTCAGCCTCACCTTTCTGCCTGGGAAGATCATGGATCAGATCCTCCTAGAAACTATGCTAAGGCACATGGGGGTTAGGAAGGTGATTCAAGACAGCAGCACGGCTTCACCAAGGCCAAGGCCTGCCTGACAAATTTGGTGGCTTTCTATGATGGAGTGACTACATCAGTGGACAAAAGAAGAGATATGGATGTCATTTACCTGGACTTCTAAGGCCTTTAACAGTCCCCCACAACAAACTTCTCTCTAAATTGGAAAGATACGGATTTGATGGGTGGACTGTCTGGTGGTTAAGGAATAGGTTGAATGGTTGCATCCAGAGTGTAGTGGTCAACGGCTCAATGTCCAGATGGAGATCAGTGATGAGTGGTGTCCCTCACGGGTCTGTGATGGGACAAGTACTATTCAATATCTTCATCAAGGACACAGACAGTGGGATCGAGTGCAACCTCAGCAAGCTTGCAGATGACACGAAGCTGAGTGGTGCAGCTGACACACCTGAGAGACGGGATGCCATCCAAAGGGACCTGGACAAGATTGGTAAGTGAGCCCATGTGAACCTCATGAGATACAACAAGGCCAAGTGCAGGGTCCTGCACCTGGGTCAGGGCCAATCCCCAGTATCAATACAGCCTGGGGGATGAAGGGATTGAGAGCAGCCCTGCCAAGAAGGACTTAGGGGTACAGGTGGATGGAAGGCTGGACATGAGCTGACAATGTGCGCTCCCAACCCAGAAAGCCAACCACATCCTGGGCAGCATCAAAAGAAGCGTGGCCAGTAGGTTGAGGGAGGTGATTCTGCCCCTCTACTCTGCTCCTGTAAAACACCACCTCCAATGCTGCATCCAGCTCTGGAGCCCTCAGCGCAGGAAACGTGGATCTGTTGGAGCGGGTCCAGAGGACGGCCACAAAAATGATCAGAGGAATGGAACGTCTCTCCTATGAAGACAGGCTGAGACAGCTGGGGTTGTTGATCCTGGAAAAAAGAAGGCTCCAGGGAGACCTTATTGCGGCCTTGTAATACTTAAAAGGGGGCTTGTAAGAAAATTGGCAGGGCTGTTGTGACAGGACAAGGGGTAATGGTTTTAAACTAAATGAGGGTAGATTCAGACTAGCTACAAGGAAGACATTTTTTATGATGAGGGTGGTGAAATACGGGAACAGGTTGCCCAGAGAGGTGGTTGATGCCTCATCCCTGGAAACAGTGAAGGTCAGGTTGGGCAGGGCTCTGAGCAACCTGATTGAGTTGAAGATGTCCCTGCTTGTTGCAGGGGAGGTTGGACTAAATGGTCTTTAAAGATCCCTTCCAACCCAAACCAGTCTATGATTCTATGACTCTAAGAGCAGAATTGGAATATAAAAATTGAACTAAACTCAGCTTGGGCCTAACTTCTTGTATGACCTCCTTCAAGAATCACAGAGAATCACCCCTTCATATCCATACAAACTGCCTGAATTCCTTTCACTTCATAAACAGGAATTCAGTGTTCCTAGTTGTAAATGGAACGGTGGTCACCAACAGTTTTTGTTGTCCTTGTGAGGTGTTTTTTCTAGAGTCTTTTTCCTGGACAGGTTGGATAGTGTGCAAAATCAGTGACAGCTGATGGTCGACAAGCACTGACACTTTCTCTTCTCACCTATGGAGACCTGACACCATTAAATAAAAATAGGGGTTTAATCAATAGGAACAGAGATAATATTTATACATACTACATTGCTGCTGTTTAAAATAATGTGTCCTTCACAGGCATTCTCCAAGTAGAAAATCATTGAACACTGGACAACTAGTCACAATTTCTCTGGTTTCTTCCCCCTTTTCACTTCTTCCCTTGACATTGCTTAGTGTGCTCCTGTCTCACAACCAAAGTTTGTCCGTGCTGATCTATCGCCTTTCCCGAATAAATACTTGCTGTCATTACCTTTAACACAAGAATACCAAATTGGTGTTTAAACATAGTCTGAAGAATCTGAAATTCAGTAAATCCCTTCTGATATGCGAGTATTTGTCTAGGAATACAGCCCATCAATCTTTGTGCTTGTATACCTGCATGTATACAACTGGAGAAAAACTAAAATAGATGAATAAACAAAACTGAGAGCCATAATACAACACTCACTGCAAGATGTGAGGAACAGTTGGCCTCAAATCAAAGTTGAAGGTGCTGTTAACGATGACTGCCCTCTCCCTGTGTTACCCTATGCACTGTTTCTCAGGAGTGCAAAGCCCTGGTCTTCTTCCACACAGATGGAGAATCCAAGCACTCTGCTGGATTCAGCCTATAGTTCAATGTAAAGTTTTATGGGCGTCTTAGCAGTGGGTATACCTATGGATTTCCAAAGCAGCAACATTAAGAAATGACGAATAAACCTGCATTAACATGTTTCTTTCAATGCAAAACCAGTTTAGCCACATATTACACGGAATTGCTATAATTCCCTAGTCAGTCTCTCCTTGGAATCCGGCTCAGTACAGGCAATACTTGCTGTAAGTTCATTTTTGCTGACTAGCAGTCATGGCAAAAGTACACTAGCATTACTTCTGTTCTGCAGTGATTTACCATTTCTTTTCTAAACTTTTTAAGAAAACAGTCATCATCTAGATACAAAAAGTTTCTGAAAATAATTATTACAATTATTGCTATGCGTTGTTTGTTGAATTTCAAATACATGATCCATACTTTATCTATATATGCGTATATGCACAGCAGACAGTCTCAGCTGGTAATTAACAGATCATAAAGCAAACCATGGTCCTCGCCACAAAGTTTACAACCTTAAGCGCAAAAAATACACAGATGTCCAGAGCAGTATGTACTGCATAGTCATGGTAATCCGAACAGGAATACTAAACTGCAGATACCTATATGTATGGTCGTGTAAAGGAGGGCAGCAAAGAAGAACTGATGAGAATTTCAGAAGATTAATGGATTTCACCACCCACTGTGAAACGCCATCAATACAGAGTCCTCGCATCCCATTTCTCTTCTTTTTTGGGAAATAGTTTACGGGTAAGTTGGTATCACATGATATTATTACTTTAACCCAATCATCTACAAGCTGTCAACACTGTTCACGCACAATGCGTTAATTGCAGCATGCATTTCTCACATCTTAAATCCCAACAACCTAGCAACACTAGAACAGCCCGAGTAACATTTATATGGCAAGTCTTCATTTAACAAACGCTTCTGAGCCGACACTTAAGTTTCCTCTGTGCGGTAGCCACCACTTTTAACTAAGGATAAGAACAAGGCCCACCAAACACTGGAGGACTGCGCAACCGTGCCCGCCACGGAAACCCCGCCCTGTCAGACCGCCAGCGGGGCGGACTGGGGTATCCTGAGAGGGGACTGCACAGCGACCCAAGCAGACCCAAGCACACGGTTAGGGACCAGGGTGGAAGGAGAACGCGTTATGACCGGACGGGCACTTCCACACCACAGACGCCGTCGTGAGGCCGCGCTGGCAGCAGGGCCCAGGCTGCCGCCGAGGGCACGGGGGTGGAGTGGGTGGGAGCAAAATGGCGCCACGCCCAAAATGGCGCCGCCGGGAGGTGCCGGCTGTTCCACCCCCGTCCCACGACATCACCCACCCCGCCCGCGGGGGGGG
>VZSF01004105.1:86482-139906 GCA_013398295.1 Chionis minor | reverse complement strand
AGAAGCACCGCCGGGCCTTGCGGCACCTGCGGCGCTGCCGGGCCGCCGGCGGGCCGGAGGCCTCGGAGCTGGAAGACGGGGAGCTGGACGAGCTGCTGGAGGAGGAGGAGCAGCCGCCGCTGGAGAAGAGGAGCCTGGTGCCGCCCGTGTAGTCGGCCGCGGGGGCGGGCGCGGCCCGGCGGGCTGCTGTGAGGGGGCGGCGCCGCGGGCCTGCCCGCCTCCGCCGGCCGGCAGCGCTGGACCNGGGGAAGGGTTGGGGAGGAGTTTCTCGGGGTTTGGTTGTTGGTTTTGTTTTTTGTTTTTTTTTTTAAATGCCCTTCCCAGATGTGCGACCGGGAATCATTGGCCGCGATCAAGGAGGAGTGGATTCAGCTGGAAAACTGACACACTTGGAAGCGGCCAGTGTTTTAGTCGAGGGGTGATGCCTCGAAGCAGCTGCTTGTGCAGAAAAGAGCCACGGTGCAAATAACAGTTGGTCTCATGTCGCCTCATAGCATGGAATCGTGCTTCCTTCTGGGACCGGCTGAGGATCACCTTTTTTCCTCTTTGAGTTAGCAGCTGTCATGTAGACCTCAACGGCCGTGGAGGCTACCAAAAGATGGCTCTGACTAGTCCTTAGTAGTCCGTGTATGTCTGTTAGAAAAGGGAGCAGAGGAAGCTTGCCAAGCTTCTTTGTCAGCACTCCAGTAAAAGTCGGTGATCGTTTGAACTCCTGAATTGTCCGGACATTTGCTGCAAAACAGTATTTGTATTTTTAATGATGGACTTCGTTAACCGCCACATAAATATTGATTTGAATTTCACACTTTCACATAAAAATGAAGCTGATAAAAAAATAAAAACATGACACAGCAAATGACTGTCTTCGGTGTGATTTTTGACAGGGGGTTACTGTGAAATTGTAGATGAAACGACCTCCAGACCTTTGTAATGCACTTCCTCAAAGCCAAAGGCATTGGTTATTTTTTGGACCTTTCTTCCTTAAGAAAAACTATTTGAAAGCAAATTACTTAGTAGTTTTTCAGACCTTTCTTCCTTTAGAAAATCTGCTTGAAAGCAAGCCTTGTAAAGAACTGAGACATCAGTTGGTTTTGTAATGTTCACTCACTTTTGTTTGGCACTTAAAAGCTGTCTGATGCCTTCAAGTTTGGGATTGGTACCTTAAAGCTTTAATAGCTGTGGTCTGTTCAGCTCATGAAGTAACACAAAAAAGGTGGAAATACATCTTTTCTCAGTATCTTTGATGAGAATACAACTTCTGAAACAAGTGGTTGTTAGTCCTTCGTGTAACATCAGCATAAGCCTCATCATAAAATCGCTGCAGTGCTTGTTAAGTTTATTTTCATCTGCAGCCTCAAATAAATGCACTCTCAAAATGGGGGAAAGAAAAAAACCCAAGGTGCAGTTGTCTCTCCTTAAGAAGCTGTGGGTGTTGGTGTCTGGATGTGGTGCTCGATTGTTTTAGGAATTTTCTCAGCAATGCTTAAATTGATAAATGCTTAAGAGTGTAAGTACTAGAAGAGCACCAACAGGATTGTCTTAGAGCAGTTTTCAGTAAAGCATGGGTACTCGAGGAACACGAGTCTGTTGAAATAGCACAACGTAGGGCTGTGTTAAGATACAATGCTAGAAATGCGTAACTGTGCCAATACTGTTAACAGTATTGGTGTGTACAGAAGAGAAAAGATTCTGGTCTTTTCTGATACAATATGCAAAATTTAATTAAACTGTGACACTCCCAATAAATGGAGTTTTTATGCAAGAGTACTAAGTTCTATGCAAGTTTATATAGAGGTTTCTTTACTTTTAAAATTTTTTTTATATCATGATAGACATTATACAACGGCCCTGCAGATTTACAAAATACAGTTAAAAAATATTTTGGTAAGATTCAAAAGAAGAGTGCCAAAGAAGTAATTTTAAGTATTTCCTGAAATCGCTGCTTCCACCAGATGAACTGCAGTAAATTACCACTTAATTCAGTGAAGTTGCAGAAGTTTCATTTAACCAATCGTCTGATCCAGTTGTCATTTGGTTTTGAGAGCAAAAGACAAGAAAAGACAAGATTTAGGAAGAGTCTTTAGTAAGATGGTGCAAAAGCAGTGCTTCACTGCAGCGTCCCCCAATTAATGGTTTACAGGTGGTGGGTTTCCTGTATGACTCGGTTGCATGATCCTTGACCACAGGAAACTACAAGTATGGAGACTTGTGGGAAGAGCGAATATACAAGCCTTAATGCTTGTAGCCTGGATTTCTCTGTAAAGTCAGTTCAAGCGGTTAGTAGCTTGATATAATAGGCAGAAACTCACATCTGGCCCTAAAACCACAGTTCATCCAAAACCCCTTTTGTTGATGGTTGGCAGAAAACACAAAGTGTCTTTGGAATTGCCTGATATGTTACAGCAACTGCACATCTGAAGTGATGGGAGAACTGTTACTACAGTTGTATGAAGAGCTTAATCTTCCTCTAATTTTGGTTAAAGTCTGGTTTGTGTCCTGTTGTTTTGGTTTCTCTCCGATAAGCAGCCAAATACTGAAGTTCCAATCTTCGCTTCTTACGCCCAAATCTTGTTTTTAATTCTGCTTATCACATTGGGGACTATGACGAGTTTTTGTCCTTCTTTTGTTCTGGTTATTGTGGCAGTGTCTCTTTGTTTCAGTGTCTTGCTGTGTCGAGCTTTTCTTCCTCTGGCCTGACTCAGTGTTACTTCCCTGGATTTGGAATAGAGTGCATTGCAGAACAAAATTCCTACACTGTATTCAGCAAACAGAACCATACTGGCCTGTTGTTCTTCTTTTCAGAACTTTACCCTTTGAGTCGAAGTCATTTCAGTTGTATACTGATCACTTTCAAAACCATGAACTTCAAAACCATCTATATTTTTCATCTTTTTGATTATAGGTCTTAGGTACCTATTTCTTTACCATAATTACTGGAAAAAAACCCCTTTGTTTTTGCTAAGGCCAAATTTTTGAAGACTAGTGAATTATTATCCTGTTTAAAAATGTTTTTTCTTGTAATTGCCTTTTAGTGCACAGTATTTTGTACTAAAGTGCATCAGAGTGCTATATGAAAGTTTGTTTTCAGGTAAGTTTTTGTTAGAGAACGGTTTGAATCCACGTCTGGATTTGAGGGTTTGAGTGTTTTGGTTAGTTTTGTTTTCTTCCCTGCATAAATTCATAGAAACATAATAATATATAAAAGATTTTGCAATAATACCTTCCTGATCACCTATTTAAATTGCGGTGTTTAAAACATGAGTACATATTCTCTTAGCTTTTTTTTTTTTTGACACATATATATAAATTTATAGAGGCAGACTGAACCAAAAATCCTATAGCCTTTCACTTAATTGCTGAGACAACAAAATTATTTTCTTTTGTTTCTTAAGGAAGTATTCAGTCTCGGCTGCAGACTTATCCTTCTGTCCTGTGCCTCATGTTAACAAAATGCGTGAAGTGTTTGTTAAAATGGAAGCTATATGCATGACTATATTAAAACTGTATTAAAATCTTCTGGGGCCCTGTGTGAATTTGATGGCAATTACTTTAAAACACATGCATATGAACAGAATGGCTCAGTGACGGTGCCATATTTAATATACACTCTATTGCTCTTTTGAGACCTAATTTAAGTTTCATTAAATATTGCACTCTGAAGGAGTCTTTGTCCGCTATGCTCATCTCCTTGAATATGTTAGGGCCTTGGGGTGCTTCAGCTGCCCACAGAGAATAATGAAATAAATTAAATGTCTTTGTATGATAAACCAATGCCATTCAGATTAGTTTAGTTCAGCTACTTTCCTACCAAAGCAGTCATCTGTTATTCTTCCCTTTCTGTCTACCTCACTATGTTCGGTATCCCCTTTTGGTTTTGTTCAATTCAGCAAAGACATTTGCAAAATGTATAGTAAACCTCTTTCCAAACTTGCATATGATTTAAAGTAGTAGTTTAAAGGTGGATTTTCAGTGATCACAAAATAACAAGGTCTTTTGTGTATATTTTCAAGTGATATCTGATACCTGTATTATCACACCGGGAAGTTTAGGTGTAGCTGCCTGGGAACAATCATCGTTACATACAATATCAGGATTGAATGTACTGCCACATCCCTTCCAAAATAAAACCCTGTATCATTCAGAGAATAATAGCAGCACGTGACTATAAAGCTCTTTAAAAAGAAGCTTGCTGCCAGTGTTATTTCCTGACTTTCAAGGCCATTTGCTTGCTCTTTGTGCTGTCAAGGGTCTTTGTGCAGTCAGAATGTAGTTGTAGCAGGAGAGAAGATAAAAGACATCACATTTAGAGGGCATAAAGAGGCTGCTTTAGATCCAGCTTTATAGGAGGGAGCGTGGTATAAGGCTGGGAAGGCAGCAATTGGTTGGGATAGTCCAGAGAGAACATTTTGCGAAAGAGAATTACTGTGGAAAGATGTGACCATGAAACAAAAGCTAATGGAATTATTTTATTCCTATATATTGGTGTATTTTTAATGGATAAAAAGATTTAATGCAAAGTTTGGGTAAAGTAGAAGATTAGCACGGAGGAAAAATGCAACCGTGTCATACACTGGCGTGTCTCTGAAGTGAGGGCAAGCCTTGCAGCGCTGCTCTACAAACAATCCTCAGCCCCAGCTGAGCAGCGGTGCTCATTAAGGTCAATTTGTTTCACATGTGAGGGCTATAAGATTGAGCAGCTTTATAAATGCTGCAGGATCTTTGACGACCTCAAGTGCTTTGCACAGTTGTTTGCAGTGTAGCAGCTAGACTAGCACAACTCTTAATCCCCTGGTGGAGTACCGGCTGGGTAAGAGAGGAATGCGCTGCGATTAGCCAGCATCATCCCGGTGCTGTGCTTTGGCAAACTCGCTTCCAAGTGCCTGACCCAGCCTGGCACTGATCATTAGCATGGGAGAGCTCAGGGCACACCCGGAGGTGAGGTGGCTGCAACGTGTGTAAATACAGTAGGTTTAATGTGTCAGTGGTTGTGACTTGTGTTACCACGACTTCTTGCAAAAATTACTAAATGTAGCAGCAGCTGGTGTGTTTGTGTGTAAATTGCGAATAATTATCTGCACCTGTGTTTCTTCTTCTTATTAAGAACGAAATAGTGTTGTCTATTCCTTGGTCAGAACCATGACTCTGCGGGCATTCAGTAATTCTTCATGGTGGAGGCAGTCAAATCATTCTAGCTAGCTGTTAGAGAGCCTCGTTCCCAGCTGAGGCTTTTATGACTTATAATTTTGAATTTTCTTACTGCTTTTCATCCAGAAGTGATGGATTTTTTTCTAAATTTATCAAAACTCTTACCTTGCCTTTACAGTTTGAGGGAGTTTTACTGTGCTGCACTGGTGAGGAAGAAAAGCTTCAGGGTGGATGCTGTAAAATCATTTAGAATCAGAGCAGTGTACTTGACACGTTTCCGCAAGGACTTCAACAGTCCAAAAGTAAGATGCAAAAAAAGCACAAGTTTTCAAAGAAATCCTATGGAAGATTTTGGTTTTCTTCTTGTTTTAATTTTTTTTAGTGGTGTAAGAACTGTACCTTTAATGCCAGTTAAATATTTCATTACTCCACACTCTAAATATGTGACTGGATCTACTGAAAGACTCAGGCACATAAAACCTAAAATAAGGCCCCAAAAGCACCAGAGATGCTCATAAATCTAAATATAAGCTCCTGACTACCAAAAGCTGTCCCAGAAGGCTCTCCTCATTTGACAGAGGGAAGTTGTGCCTATTTTACTTTTGAAACCCATTTATCGTGCAAGAAGTAGCTATGAAACAGGTAAAAGTCAAATTTGGCCCTTTGTGCCTGAGACTGGCATGGCAGTGCTGAAGAAAGCCCTGGCAGTTGCAGGCATAGGCGTGAAAAGCTGCTCACCTCCTGGATATGAGTACATGCTCTTGGCTAAATTTCAATAGTGTGTGGCTCGGGGGACATCTGGAGAGGTGATGGAGGAGGGGGCTTCAAGCGTCAGTCAGCTTGGTTGCTAGCTTTCTCTTGGTACCAGAGAAGCTTTCATATGTGTTCTGCCAGAAAGTGTTTCATTACAGCTTTTAGCTAAAGAAGATTTCATGCCCTCAATGGGCATTTCTCCATCTCCTCAGTGGCTGCTGAGCAGGGCAAAACTCAGAAGCTTGCAAGATCTCCCTTTTGCCAATTAAGACACCAGAAGAGTGGCTACAAAGAGAGGGAATATATCTGATGAAAGAACAGATGGGAGGATTTCTGACCATATGGGTAACAAGCCCTTGTTGCATTGAAGATTTCCATGTAAAAAATGCTAAGTAAAAAAGGCTTCTAGCTAAGAAAAATCCTAGACTCCAGCAAGCTGCTGTAGGAAATACCATTGCAATGGTGTAGCAAGATTGAATACAAGCTCCTAGAGGAAAGGAAGATGTGTTTATTTCCAAAAATTAAAGCAAAACTAACTTTACTTGTTCAGATTCATACTTTCATAAAGAAAAACCCATAAGCACTAAGATGCATGTGTCTGGCAGTCTGGCCCCAAAACACATGTACTCTGGTGGTCCCCAGGCAGTCCTTCCAGGGCTCCTTGGGCAAGACATATGGCAAAGGATACCATCTTACAAGTCTGCCTCTCCTGGGTTTTTAGGTTGGTTACCATATGCTGCCTCTGTATATAGCTTTTTTTCTGCCCTTTATGATCTCTGTGTCCCACCCCAGTAAATTGTCAGGGTTTGCACGCTTTCCCTGCGTCTCCTGGCCTGAGCATCCTGAGAAGTTGCACACGGGGTGTATGGTGGGGTCTTTGTGACCGTGTAACGAAGATGCCATTTTTACTGCTCTTCTGCAATTTGCTCCTTTTACTGGTTCCACACCCAGACCTTCCTGCCCCCCCCCCCCCCCCCACCACGCAGACCAATCTCGACTTGTCTGTTACAGATTTTGGTATGCCCTGGGGACGCTTGACTTTGGAGTGGACTGGCACACTGAGAATTTTTCCACTGCATTCAGAACTGCATTTAGAGCTAAATTAGAGCCTGCTCTCAAATGCAGGGAAAGAATGCGTGCGCCTAACTCTCAAACTGTGATAACCCAAGTTTCATGTCTGTACTTTGTACACTAAACCACCAGGAAGTTAAAGTTTTCCCCTTCCGTATACCAAGCAGCACTGTAATCTCAGCTAAGGATATCAGGATATCAGCTAAGGCATATGTTAATCTATGCCTACTGCCAAATAGGATCAAAAGTCTTTATTTTCCCTCATGTGTTAAGTTATTCTGAGTGGCTCATACAGTACCAATTTCAGTCCTCAGGTGTTAGACACAGTGCAAAATATAGGAATGCTGACGTTTTCTGAAGGAAACACAGCTGAAGGTGGGACTCTTACACAACAACTTAAAGCTTAAAGAGCTTATTCAAGATGTGGCTTCTGTCTTTGGCGTAAATAAATTCAAACTTGTTCTCTCACTTTCTAAGAGTTTGCTTGGCTTTGCCCAAGGAAGGGTAGGGAACTGCACTGTCTTTTTGACACACTTCTACACTGCAGAAAAATTGAATGTGATGCATATAAGATGGAAAGGAGGCATTTTGCTAAGCTATATAAGTGATTAACTTGCTGTACGACGAAGCGTCAGTTCAGTGGGACTAAGGGTGCTGGGTTTTCAGACTTTCCTTTGGAGAACTACTGTACAGTGATTTCTAATAGTGGTACCTGTTAATTGATATATTTGGTTTTTAATTTCATTTTTTCCTTCATAGTTCCTACCTTTAATTCCCTTTTAATAACCCTGTTTTAAAGTATCGTGAGGTTCATCCATCATTTGTAATCTTAGGGAATTTTTAATTTGTTTCTGTTCTTACAACTCCTGAGGTAAGAGGTTCACAACAGGGATAGGTTCAGTAGAGAACCTCCTCTTTCTTTGAAAGAGTTCCACATATTATGTAGGTAATCTGAAAAAATAAATATGATTTTTATGATAACAGAGCTGTTTCCCTTAGGGTGTTGACTGATAAAGCCAACACACTGGTTTTCTTAACATAACTAAACTTCTTTATTAGCACTACTGCTGCCTCAGGAAGGAAAGGAGGAAGATGCGTTTTTATGAGCTTTTCTTGTGGAGGCAGAAAATATGTTATTCTATTTATAAGGGGACAACTAGCCAAAATACCTGTCATTGATCACTCTTCTTTGCAACAAAATGAGGTACAACATAGACAAGGAAAGCCTCCAGTTTTGCTGTGTAAGCTTGTGGTTTTATGTGTATGCATAGCTTTAACACAACATAAAAGTGTGATCCTGAGTCTCTCCAATGAGTTGTTGAATTTAACTATTTTTTTTTCCTCTGTAAACACAGGTATGAAAACTTACTTTATCCTTTTTGTGCTGTCTTTTCAGTGACATGGTTGTTCAGTACATTTGCACAGTCTCAGACTTTTTACACCAATTCCTTTCTTTTCAAAGCAGATGTTTTAATAATTTAGATAGCACCTCTCAAACTAACAAATTCCTTTTCAGGTAGTAGCATAGATTTTGTTAAATGAAATTCAGGTAATGATGCAGCTCCTTAGGATTCTGGCTTAGCTGGATCTGTGAGGATGTTCCTTGATCATATAGTTGCAAAGTTATGTTAACTGCAAACTTCAGTGCTGTTGGCTCACTAGAAAATTTGTTGTACTTCATTGTCTATTTATAATAATTTCATATGGAATGTTAAGTGCCTTTTTGATTTAAATGGCTCATGGACTCTACGGAATACAAAAAGTATTAGAGGATGTTATTTGTACATTTGAATTTTGGGGGAAATGGTGTGATTTTATACTAATAAGCAAGATAGTGAAATAGTGTGGTTCAGTATGGCTTCATTGATTTAGCTGAGCCATGACAATTAAAACCAAGTGTGAGCTGGGTTCAGCACATCAGTTAAGCACAGTTAACTAAGATGTTGCACAGCAGTGGACGTTTCTCCTTAGCTGCATCATTCTTCTGAGTAACCCTTGGTTATTTGAAGGAATAAAAGATCAAATACCATATAGTGGAGCTATGCACCACTGCAGGGTTTCACGGTGTGCCATTTTTATAAGGTCTGTAGGAGGCCGCTTTTCTCCTGCAAGTTCACAATTTGGTAAGTTTCACCAGATAGGAGTAAGATAGAGTAGGAGTGCCCATCAGTTACAATAGTCTGAGGAAAAAGAATGAAGTGAATTAGAGGGTGAGTAAGGATCTTGTAGATTTTTATCTTTGCACTGGTGGTAGGAGTACAAGTGTGTATGTATGTAAATGTATACATATACATACTGTAGTCTTGATAGAATTTTATGCAGGACTTTTTCTGAAGACACATTAAGATCAAAATATTCTCTCTGCACATCTGTCCTCTAGGCTGTGCTGATTCCACTTCTACTCTGGCACACTACAGCTTGCAGAAACCGTCTGTCTGAGGCTGTACCAGTGCTGCTTTCTTCTGCACCTGTCCAGCTAGGGAGGAGGAGGAGGAGCAGAAGCAGGTAAATTTACTTGTATACAGATTTCTGTGGAAGTTACAATGGTGAAATAGATTGTCTGGGTCTACCCTTGCTCTCATCCCCACTGGTTATCCCTAGTACTTGAAGCAAAGATCCAAAGTCGCCCAAAGGCAATGATGGGGTCCAGGCAAAAGGTTTCATAGATATAGGGGAGTATTTCTTTCTTCTATGCTTTGCACCTGGAGGTTCACTGAATTCTTATCTTCTTTGCCCCCAAAGATGCTGGAGATGGCACATTCTCATTTCAATGTGATTTGATTATTTTTCTAGGGATCAAATTGTGTTTGAAGCTTTATGTCTGTAATCATACTCAGCTGCAGCGTGGAATTTATTTTTTTTTTTGTTTTCCTTTTTCCCCCCTTTCACTTCTTGTTGAACATTGGTGTCTTTTAGATACTGCTAATGTTTTGGTAGACATAGGGAAAAAATACTCACTTACTCATACAACAGTATTTTGGAAGCCAGTGAAAGTAATCACGTGAGAAAAGCCAAAAAGATTTGACCCTTCTGAAGTGATGGTGTTATACTGATGTTTTGTGTTTGTTGCAAAACGATGATCACTAAAATGAAATCTGCATGTTCTAAAGATGGGGCTGAAAAGTGAGAAAGCTGTGCATGCTGCACTTTTCTTAAATGTCTCATAGAGCTGGGAATATATGCAAAACAGTTTCTCAGTGTCTGGGTAGGATTTTCTGTGCTACAGCAGAAAAGTGAAGATCAGGGCACCCAGATAACAGGTTGTCAGTAACCCATTTTTGTACTAGGTTTCAACTTTCAATTAACCATTAAAAATGATGAAATAAAATATGCAAACCACTTTACAAACATTGCAGAAGGAGGTTTTCATATTTCGTGCACTTGCAATCTGTAATCAGCTATAAAATTGATGTGCATGGCTACCAATCCATGCCAGATGGGCATTCCTCAGTCTGTTACAGATTCCATTGATTGATGAAAAATAGCCCTTAAATATTCCTAAAGGGAAGGTTTATTGCCATCACAGGAACGGGATATCCTTTTGCAGATCTGATAGTCCTGTCTTATCTTAGAAATTGAAATCTAAACATCCTTAACATTAAACTCTCTGTAGTTTTCCTGCTTACTAAGGGACTTGGAAGAGTCCTGTGTGTGGAGAATAGCTCTGCATAACATCTGTGCACTAGCACCTTAATCTACCCTACTAGTGCATGGGGTTTTTTTTAAATTTGTCCTGCTAAAATAGTAACTGGCTTTACTGGTTAAAAGAAGGGGGCACTGATGATGGAATCATATTTATATTTGAGTAAAATGCTGATGGTGGACACTGATGAATGGGAGAGTCCACATCTCTGAGTTTGGTGGCAAGAAATACCATGTTTTATTTCTGTTTCTATGAGAAGATCGGTACAGTTTCAACTAAGGCAAATTAAAAACAAGGTAACAATTCGGCATTTTGTCAGTTAGGAATCCGACAGCTTTTAGGTTTTCTGTAAAGGGCTTACTTATTTTCTCATTTTCCTGTGTACCTCTAAGAAACAGCTCTATGTTGACTGATTTAGAAATAGTTTGACTGAAAGTCTCTCTTCAGTTATACAGAAAATATATTTTTATTTTCTTTAGTAAATAGAAAACCCTAATCATTATTCAAATGCTGGTCATATTTTAGTATCATGGAAGTGAGATCGGATTCATGATGACACACATCTTTATGGTGTTTCTTTCAAGTGATGTATTGAAACAACTTGGAAATTTAAACTATTTTTTGGATGTGTGGCAAGTTGACTGTGGTTACTATAGTCCACAGCTATATATTTGGTTTTATATCACTATTATGTTATAGAAATCTGAGACACTAACTTCTTAGCTGTTTTATATGCCAAGTAACACAATTTTGTGAAAGACTTAAATTCTGTCACAAAGATTTTAAAGGCTGGAACTCGGTACATGTGCCATACGTGACTAAGGACACCTTTGTCCTTGGACTGTCTAAGGAAGGGTTTGTCACTGAAAAGCAAGTGTAGTCTGAAATGCTTGTGGCTGTTCTCTCGAGCCTTGGTGCGGTGTACAGTGCAAGATGAGTAAGCAGAAGTCTTTCTAGGGTGCTGTTTCACAAGGCAGGGATTCAAGTGCTTATTTGAATCTCTGGATTTGTAGTGCTGTTAGGGTGCTTATTTACTTTCAGTGGGAGGTACTTAGTACCAGACCTAGGCTCTGTGCTTCAGTTCCCAGCTGCAATTGCATTGCTTATAAAGGAAGGAGAACAGAATGGGAACATGTGCAGGTGTACAGGAGGCTTGGGTACGCCAGTGGTGAAAACTATATCTGTACAGAAGCAACAATAGCGTATTTCTTTTTGTTTCAGTGATCTGAGACCGACCTTGTAAGAATGTGAAAATAAAGTCCATCTGAAATAGAACGTAGTACTAACTAGAGCTTAGCAGCAAATGGTTTTGGGAAAAATTATAAGAGGTGGCCAAATCTAATAGGGTGGTTCTCCCATAATACTTGATCAACTTCTGACTGTCAGTGTTTCAGAGATTTTTGAGGTGGTTTAGGGTAGGGGGAATATGATATTGAAGGAGGGAAGAGAGAACAGTGTACAAAAAAATGAAGACGTGGAGGAAACAAGATGAAAGTAAGTTTTATGTTGTAGAATCATTTACAGGACAAACTGGAAAAGAGCTAGTGAAATCATAGACTAGGATTTGGGTATTCATAGGTAAGGAAAGAGGAGTGAGAAAGAGCACGAAGGAACAGGTAAATTATCAAATGCTAGTTATGTAATGCAAGCTATGTAAAAATGTGACACAAATTGATGAAAACAAACTGTGGAGCAGGGTAACGTCTTGAAAAAAGTCAGTGGGAAAGCTGCAAGATCTGTGAATTCTTTCTGCTTCAGAGTATTAAGTAACTGAAAGTGCTGGAAGATGGTATAGATAAAATTGGTGTGTAAAATGACCCATTTGAATAAGACAATGTAGTGTTACCATGTTATAGGTTCTGCAAGGCTGTTAAGGGTACTCTTCGTGATAAGAGCTGGAAACAGACTGTGCTAAAATCTGAATGTGTAGGCTGATAGCCTTATTAAATAGCTTCTACCATGAATAGTCCTAAAGAAGTCAGCAGAGATAATTGTGGAGTGAGGCTCTGTTCTGTGTGAGTAAGGGTACTGCAGTCTGATTTACTAATCTGAAAAAACTTGTGACAGGAAGAGAACAGCCAAATCAATATGGAAGGGAAGATTATTCCCCAACAAATTTAGTTATCATTGGTGATGAAGTAGATAATCTAGATAGTTACTGTGAACATGACAACTGTGGTAAGAAATGATTGAATATTCGCTGAACTGTTGTTTATACTGAGGAATCACGTTTTTCAAAGATAAAAATCTCCTTGCTACAAAGCCTGCAGATTTTTTCCTTCACCTGAATAAGGGTATATATGTGAAAGGAGAGGACTGAGTACTGCACTTAATAAAATGTAGTAGTGACTCTTTGCTTGCCTCAGTAGGCAGAGGATGGCTGTGCCATGGCTGTAAAGACATTGCCTTATCAGAGCCTGGACCTCACCTCCCAGGGGAGCACCAGCAAGGGACTACACTGCTGGTCATGGCAGGGCCACCTTGCTACCAAGTGAGAAAAGCATGGCGTGTTCCATGACACCACGGGCACCATGCACATGGCCAGGAGGAGCTGGTGGGAATCACAGCAAGTACTAAGGACAGTCTGTGGTCTCAGGCATTCAGCCAGCTCTGTGTTGGCCCATTTCCTTTTGGGCAATGGGTATTCCCAGAAAACCACACCTGCTTTCAGCAGAAATGGGCCAGCAACTAGTAAGGGTGGTGTATTCTTGCTGAGAAACATCAAATGGTGAGGAATTTTGCAAGGAAGGGTGTTCATGGAGGAGGACCATCCCCAGGCCAAGTCTGATATGCTGGGCATTTCCATGGTCTACACGAGATCCTTACATCAAGGAGCAGGAAGAGCTGCCATTGGTTCTTCCATGCATGAAGTGACTACGTTTGAAGTCAAACAATCTGCAAAGATGCACCTTCCTGCTTTGCCACCCTGGTGAGGCACCTATCAGCCAGGTTGTCATGGACATCTGCTCAGGGGCTCTGCTTGTGTAGGGACATAGATCAGTCAGTATGTTAGTACTTGGGAAATGTAGACTAATAGATTCTGATAAATTTTAATATATTCAATTTTAATAATTTTTTGTGTCCTTATGAGAGTGTCAAAGGTAATGCTATAGGGGAACAAATACACCTACTGAAGACCTGATAGAGGCTTCAGTGTCTGAATCTGATCTGGCCTATTTTTAATGTGGAAAGGAAAGCATTTCAGAAGAATTGTGATGCAACTTTTTTTTAAAAAAAAAGACTGTTTTGGTAAATTGAGGTGGAAATGATTATTTTGTTGTAAACAATGGACATTTCTCTTTTCCACACTTTTTTTTCCCCTCCCTTCAGATGCAAAAGGTACTGACATGATAAAGCTGGGATTTTTAAATGAACGGCATAGAGCAATTAAAATTAGATGGTTGTAGTGGTGGAAAACTACCGTTTTCATTGATGTTGAGGTGAAGTAGATTGCAGAGCTATTTCACAGGAGGTCTTTTGAGTACCATCACATTGTTTATCCTCCACAATTTGCCATATATTTTTGCTAACTCATTAGTTTAAAAGAAGTACTTGATGAGTCCCAAAATTTCAAAGGTAAAACAGAAGACAATAACTATAGAAAGGTCCTTTCTTCTTCTTCTTCTTCACAACATAAAGTAAAATTGGGAGCAATTACAGGGCTGGAAAGGGGGCTTTTTTTCTAGCTTAGTTTCCTACAAAGACAGTGTGCAAATGATCCCTTATCTGAGTGTGTTGCTATATTGTCCTGTGTTGTTCTTGATTTTACCCGCTTTCAGACAGGCTATTCTGCCTTTTTTTAACCTGGGGCGATTTCAGTCACACAGCTTTCAAAAGCAATCTTTCAAACAGCTTTTTTGGAAGCAAGATACAGCACTGAGGTTGGAACAATTGACCAGGGACAGGTAAAGGAAAAGGGACTTTTTAACCTGGCACTGTTGACAGGGAAAAATGTACTGTCATTGGGAATATATCCAAGCCCAGTACACCAGAGATAGGTTCAGTAAGGATTGTTGATCAGTCCAGTCCAGTGGCTGAATATATATGACTGTGCAATCATATACGTTTGTACAGTCATATATATTCATCCACCAGAGTGGGCTGACCTACATACATATATATATATATATGTATGTATATAAGTATATGTGTATATATAGAAATTTAATTGTCAAGCAAACATCCAGAAGCTAACTCATCTACTTTCTTTAAACTGTACAAATCTACTGTGTCTGAGAGTCCCACTGAGCCTTTAGGAAGTGGCTGAGAAGGCAAAAATGGGGGGAAAAATCTTTCATGATAGCTGACATTAGGGATTTTTTCCTTCATTTCTAATTGTGTGTGTAACAAGCAGAAGATTCAGTCTGAAAATATCTACTAGATACTTCTGTGATCCCTTAGTTTAACTTTAAACTAAGCAATAATCTCAGTTCAGCTGCTTGCAGCCAAAAATGAGTTTTCTATTTCTTCTCACGAAAAAGAGAAAAACCATTTCTTCCCCTCCCCTTGCATTTTGTGATTTAGTGACCTGTACCTTACCCGGAATGCAATAACTCAAATTAAGTCATCATAAAAAAAGCTACTCCCTTAGTACACTACACTAAATGTGCAATTAAAGGAGTCTTTCCTTGGCTTGAGAATCCAGCTGGAAGGTTACTGTCTTCCCCCGAATCCTCATATGCCAGCTACTGGTCCTCTCAATCAAGTAAAAGTGTGCTTGCTTTAATGCCCTATGTGTCTCTTCTGCATAGCATTGAGCAAAGGAGTAACATTGCATTTCCTGATTTAGGATGGATTTATTACTTCAAAATTACAGGGACATGCTAGATTGATGGGAGGGGCAGGGGGGCAATATTTCATTTCAGGGTGTGTTAATGTGCTTGATATTGTAATTTTGAAACAGAAACAAAATATTTTGGCATCTCAGAAATGTGACAGTGATCCCTAGACGGAGGTCTTTGATTTCTTTTTTTTTTTTTTTAAATGTTGCCCTGAATCAGAACAAAAATGCTTGATTTTGTTTTGCTTTGCAAGATTTCTTGTGAACTGACAGTTTACAGTTGAGCTCTATGACTCACAGATCTAAGTGCATGGTGTTCTTACACTTTATGCAAATTTTGCAAGTATTGTTTGGATCAAAATCTGACTTTAACAGCCCGTGTTTTACTTTCTTCATACAAACAGGCATGAAGTATAGAGTGCAACTCATCTGAGTATGAAGTTATGGGAGACAAAATGTTACTCTGCTTTGTATTTTACTGTATTCTAAGCCCATTTTTAAATGTTAATATTTATCTGTTCCCATAAAATCAAAGATAATATTGTTAGAATTCTGGATGTCAAAATACTGTTGTTTGTGGGATCTATCAGTTTACTCTGCATCTTCTCTAAGCCAGTTTCTTCTGAAAAATGCAAAGGATAAGTCTTTCAACTGTATACTGTGTTTATTTTCATCTGTTTTTAGAAAGGCTTTCTCCTCCTAACTAGGCTTTTTGCACAAGTTTTTACATTTTAGCTGGTTTTGAGGGGCAGCTCTACTTTGAAATAGGTATCTACCGAAAAATACCTAAATCTGCTGGAAAATGTGAACCTGCCAAAAATGTTCTGAAAAGCACTTTTTTAAGTCTTAGGAGCTTAGCTGGGTTGACAAGAAGCTTTGTGTTTGTAGCAGGAGAACAACCTGTGCCTAGGTGCTTGCATGGAGACAGCCGTGCGTGATTTGTTTTACTGTTGTAGCTGCTTCCTCTGAAAATTGTGACGGGAGCCTGGTGTGATCATCAGCAGTACTGGTGATGGGCCTGCAGACCAGAATAAATTCTTTGTAATAAATTCTTATTAATGAAAGCATTCTCTACCTTTCAGGTAATAACTCTTCATATTAAACAAACAGAGTTACAGCAGTGACTTGATGCAGGTGGGCTTCACTGGATCAGTAAAAAATACTTACTACAATATTATTTTGTCAAAAGTATTACTAGAATACAGCTTTTCTTTTTTCTCCATTAGGTGTTTGTAGTGTCAGGAGAAAAAAAATATATCTTTTTCATTCCATTTACAAGAAACTATCTGAAACTTTTGATTGAGAAGGTACCTAATGACTCTTAGATTAAGACTAACATTTGGGGTGAACAGTCCTCTGACTAAACAAATGTGTGAATGGAGAAAAATGTTAAACTTCATTTAATTAAATCCAGGCAGTAGGGAAGTTGGAGGAAGACTGAGGGTTTACTTTCATGATCATCTGGTGGCATTGTATGCAATTTAAAGAGCTCTGCCTTCAGAAGGTCTTAAAAAAAGAGTCCTCCAGGTTTTAGTAAGGAATCAAATGCAACAGTATGGCTTCAGAGAGGGAAAAAGTAGATTCTGAAGTCCTTGCTGAAACAAAACACTCAGTGGTTCTGGTCTGAGCTGTCTTTCAGTGAAGATGTGTCCCCACATGCTGAAAATTGGTATCTTAGCTTTGCTTAAAATATGTGCTTTAAACCAAACATGTTAGGAAAGAAAAACAATAGTGATTTAGGATAGTCAGCAGAAAGCCTGTTAATTACCGGCATTGGGGAAAGAACTCTGCTAGATACTCTTTGTTTCTCTTAAAAAGAATGTTTTGGTTTATCCGGTTTGAGGATATAATTTTCATTAACCCTAGATGTGCACCATCCTGTTTCATTGCCCATAGGCATGCTGTCATTTACAATTTTTCTTCATCCTGTGTAAAATTAAACAACAGTGAATATGAAGTTAATGTATGTTAAATGCTTCAGGCGTATTCCAATTAAGTATTAACGAAGGTTGGAGCACTTCCAAAACATTTAGGGAATATCACCTCAGTCATTTTCATTTTAAATTAATAGCAAGAATTTCTTTAAAAAGTAATATAGTCTCAACTGGGGGACTAATCAAGGAACATCAGGACACCTGCATAGCAAGCATTTGAATGAAAACAAGAATGGATTATGTTCCAATCCGCAAACACCGTACTTTGTATGTGCATGTGTCTCTGCAAAGGTGAAGGGAGTACCTTATGTTCATTTTCTATATGATGGACTGATTTTGTGAAACACTGAACAAGTGAAAAACAGAAGAGTTTTAAGAAGTCTTGGCACTCTCATTTATTGCTTCTGGTCCGTGGATATTGAGGAAATACTGATAGCAGGCATAGAAGGGATCAAGGGAAGGTATTTAACAGAGACTGGATATGAGGTAGAGGAAATTTTGAAATAAATTTTATTTATTTCAAGGAGGATGAATTATGTCTCAGGTTATGGAAGATCTTGTGTGGAAAAAAAAAGCAGTGGTGTTAATACTCTGTTAAAAAATCTGTGAGAAAGACAATGAATAAGTGTATTAGTGGCACTGCGTTATTGTGTTATCATGGATAGTATGTATGCCCAAATTAAGGATATGCTCAAAGGTTAAAACTTTCTGTTGGGTGCAGGGCTTGGCAAGACCCACACTCTATTTAAAGCTCACTTTTGTTTTGAATTGAGATTTTAAGTGCTGCATAAGCATTTAGCAGATCATATTTACAGATGTGAAAACAGTCAATTAAAAAAAATAAGACTGTGATCTTCCAAAGTGTCTGAATGCCTTTCACCCTCATTGCCAACAGGATAAGTCTCTTACCTGCTTTTGAAAATCTTGCTTAGAGATTCTGCTACTTGAAGTCGTGTCTTCTGACAATAAAGTCAAGTGAAAAGTACTGCTAAAAAGCCAAAGAACAAAATACAGAATCAGCTATAATGTACAACCAAACTATAAGCAGAAACATGGGGGGGGGGGGGGGGAAGTGAGGGTTTATGCTTTTTTTTAATTTTTGAGCAGCAGCTAACTGGTTACTTTATTCTTAGTCTTAGGCTTGTATGACTAGTTCTGTGCTAGACTAGCTACGTAAAGTCAATGGGCTACGTCAGGGTTTGTGTCCATTAAAGATTAATGTATAATTGCTAACAAGGTGTACTCAGATGGTGTGTTCCATTGAAAGCTGTAAACATTTGCAAGATGTGTGAAAATTTAACAGTCCATCCAACATATTGTGGAGTTCTGCAGAAGCCTTTGTGTTGTCTTTATCGCTAGTATTTAATTGTAAAAAAGGTTTTGTAATATTTTTAGCAAGATTTCCATGACACAGAAAATTGTATCTAGAAGAGCCAAATAGCAATCAGAGTAAAATCCCCAACTACCTAATGGAGAATGTTTTCCATAGGTACGTTAAACCTCAGTAAGATTTTAATAGCCTGTATACTACTGAGCCATCTCTACCATTAATGGTTCACACAAAGCTTTTTTACCTTTCTGAATGTGTATTGCTTAGAATGTTGACTTTAATGATAATGGTTGATTTTTGAAAACTTAGTCCATAACCCTATTTGAATGAACATTTTTTCTTGTGGTAAAAATTAGAGTCTAACTGACATTTCATTTTAAAAAGCTTAATTTTCAATACTGTTTTCATATTTATGGTTAAAAGTTCAATAAGTTGAGACATTAATACCATGATCATTTGGAGAGTGTGTTTTATTTTGATAATACACTGAATTTTTGAAACCAACTATGTCCCTGAACGTGCCTAGTTACTGCCAGTATCCAGTACTTAGGCTGTCATAGTAAAGGGGAAAAAAGCAAATAGTACAACTCACAGTTAACAACCATTGTTTAAACTGTTACTATAACAAAAACCAATTTTTTGTTTAATTACATGTTATAAATAAGGCATTATTTAGTAATCTAATTCAAAACACCACCAATAGATTCTTTTTAAAGTTACAGACCTCACTATAGGTGGGCAAGCACCACAAAACCTTTTTTCATTCCTTTCTCTTCTTGATTCAGAGTATTTTCTCTTCAGGTACAGTAAGAAAAGCAGTATGTATTATCCTGATGCAAATACCAGTTTATTTGGTAATTGCAATGGAGATTTCCCATGAAACGGGATGAATTCTCATTTGCTGTTGTGTGGACTGACGCAGTAACACTTTGCATAGGTTATAACCTCTTTTTTATAACTCATCATTACCAAGAATGGATATGGGGAAGTAAAAATTTATGCAATCTGTCCTGCTGAAAATCCCATTCATAAAGATTTTAAGATTGAGCTCATCTTTGTAAGCTTCTGAATTCTGCATGCAAATAGCTTTTAAATACACGGAATATAGTTTTCAGTGTTTTGAGTTCCATTTACTGATGTTGGAAGATACAGTCAGCCTGTTTCTTTCTGCTCAGCAGTATGTGTGCCTTCACTTCTCTATCAAAATGCATGCTTTCTGAAAAAGTTGTTACTCCTTAACCATCTTCCTGCAGCACAAGATGCTTGCACATGAAACAGGTACTACGCTAGAGATCACGGGACTCTGTGGCTTGCAATTTAGCAGACCAAAACGAATGTCTACTTCATCCATATTAGTCTTCCAGTGAGTACCATAAGAAATGCTGACGTGTCTTTCTCTGTGAGGCTTGCATTTCTATGATGTTTAGAATACCCTGAAATACAATGACTCCCTTGTACGCAAAAAGTCAAGTGATGGAATTAGGGTGGAGATAGTGTTTTAAAAGCATGATTGAAGATTTCCCTTTATATTTCAGTTACACATTATTTTTTCAGTGAGGTCACGCTCTCTGTACACATGACTCAGGACCAGTTCATGTTATATATTAATGCCTTAGGTTGGATTGGTTTTAAATTGTTGTGCAAAGGCAGAGAAAAACAGGTAGTAAAAGAAGGAAAAAAGCATAAGGGAGAAACAAAGGTAGAGAAAACATATGCTGAGGATATTTGAATATATTCAGTTGACATTAAAAGTGCAGCGCTATGAAAAGAGTAAGTAGGCTGTCCCTAGTAGCTCTGGTTGCACCACATTTATGTATTTGTCATGGAAATGATGGGAGTACAATTTAGATGAGGTCAGAGCAGGAGCAGTTTATTCCTATGTCTACAGGAGAGATCACAGAGCAGTAGCACAACATCCTCTGCTCGTGTGAGCTCTGCCCAAATGGTGTGTTATGGGGTTTATATACCATTAGGGTAAACCACCTGTTCTTCACCCAACCTGTCAGATAAGCAGGAGGGGGTAAATAACAGCTATTGAAATCCTTCAGGTCAGGAAGCTCCAGACAGTACTTCCTTTTACAAATATTCCCTTTACAAATAATCCTCTCTTTGGTTAATTAAATGGTGCTAACTGGCAAGACCTGCAAATATTTCTTAACTAATGAGGACTGCAAAGGCCTGAGAGACATTAACTCTTTTGCTTCCATATTTCCCCTTTTGAGAATTACAATCTAACACCGTTTTTCTCTGGAATATCTGAAGTACAGTAGAAGGACCACGGATGCCCTGCTCATGACTCCTGGGAGACAAGGATCAATCACTGCATGGACTGTGCTCTTCCGTCATCCACTCTTGTCTCTATATTTTATAATCTTGTATGGTCAGGCATTAGTCCAAGCACTTGTTCCCTTCTTTTCGTCCACATCCCCCAAAACATTCAGCATCATTATTTTGGCCTCTGTTTGAGCTATGCTTCCTTCCGTCCTCTCACATACCAATTTGCCACAATGTAGGATCAACTGAACCAAAACATACACAGCCACCAGAGCAAATAATCCCAACAAATTCAGTGCTGATTTAGGCAGTTTTTCCTAAGCATCCTTCCATGTCTGGGAGCCATCCCCACCAGTAAAAAGATTTTTCTCAAGTTATTTCATGTAGCATCTGAAGTTTATCTTGAATTACGTGTACATTCATTTCTATTCTCTGATCCTGGACCGCATATGTGCAGCAAGTGGTATAACTAATACACATACAATTCCTTAAGCAAGTAGCACATATTCTGATATGTTTCTGTTTTGCAGGGCTACCTGTGATGCTTCTTTTACCTCTATCTGTAAGCCTGAAACAGCATTACCCATCTCTTCTATTACAGCAGAATTTTTATGATAGCTCTTTCTAATTCTAATTCTCCTACCCAGGGAAAGAATGTTTCTGCAAATGTATGGAAGCCAGTTTGTGGAATACATGGATTTTTGCAGAGTGCTTTGTATTTTGTTTGGCACCTTGGTGTAAGTTGTGCCTGTCATTCCTGAACAGATCTGAATGTATTGAGATGCCAGGAAAAAAACACCATAATGGACAAGTGCCAGTCCAATTAACAGGCAATATCTTACAGGCACTAGAGCCATATACCCAGCATAATGATTCATTTCCTAAGATCTTCTAGGCTAGTGTGTGACCAGTAGTATAAACCCAAATGCAAAAAAAATCCCAGAGCAAACAAAGCTACAATATCCAGAAGCGCTTTACAAGCAACGTCATAACAGTAGAGTCACCGAAGCCCATTTGCAGGGTTGTACTTTGCACTTCTGTTGACATTTGATCAAAGGAAGTTTATCGAGATCATCCATCTGTGCTGTGACAGGTGAGACACTGCCTTGTGTCTGAAGGCGGTGTGACCCATTCACACTGGGACGTGCAGATCCAGCTAGGCACTTCAGCGCAGTATGGGTAATTACCAGTACTTGATAAGGTCCCTTCCAGTGCACCTGAAGTGTGTGTTTTCGCTGGTGTACCTTAATGTAGACCCAGTCTTCTCCTTTCGAAGAGACAGACTTCAGTGCTGTACTGAGGTGAGGCTTTTTTCAGCTGTTTATGGAAAGTCCTTACGGATTTCATTAATGCCTGACAGTATTTTAGAAGTGCAGCATCTGTAAGTTGTAAGCTGGCCTGTATGGGAGTTAACAGTGCTAAGGCAGTCACGTGGGTCTACCCATTAAAATATCTCATGAGGTGACGGCCCGTGTTTTCTAGTCACAGTGCTTCTTATGTACATTAATGGGAGAGATAACACATCCAGGTATTTCAGGCCAGTCCATGCACAAATCTTTCCCAGTTTAGTTTTCAAATTGGAGTTTTTCCTCTCTACAGCCCCACTGGATTGGGGGTGATGGGCACAATGATGCTTTGGTTCTGTTTGTATGACTACACAAGTTTTCTACACTGCTCTTCCAGTGAGACAGGTCCACTGTTGCTGTGAGGGAAATACTGAGCCCAGGAATCAGTTCTTTGCTGCAGTTGTTACATCTGCATCTGTACAAGGACAGGCCTCTACCTGTCCTCGGAACATATGTAAAATTACAAAGACTTACTCAAAATTAGCATTCATGCATCTGAATAAGGTCAACTTGCAAATTTACAAGTGGTCCCCATGGTTTAGGGGATGCAGCCATGCTCATCTGCTGCTGCTCTATATTGTTTTGTTGAAAAGACGTCCTAACAATGCGCAGATTCAAGAATGACAACAATACTAACAAGCTTCAATCCTTTACACTGGTAATTCCTGACAAAATGAAAGCCTCTTCCTGGATGTTCAAGCTAGAGAACAAAACAAATTACATGAAAACGTGTATGAATTATAGAAACCATAAATTTATGTGGACAATAAAAAAGGGGAAGTCACATATTAAGGTGCTTAAAGCTTCCCTTTCTTGGTTGGATCTGTAGATATACCAACATTTTAATGATGTAGTCATTAGCTCAGTGACTTCACTAAATCACTCTCATCCAGTTCCAAAATAATGTTGAGAACAGACAGACAACTGAAAATATGCACACAAGAAAAACCTGGAGCAAAACAATCCTGCTATTTAGCTGCAATCTTCCATTATTGGTGTGGGACTACTGAATGGGCCACACAAGCAATGGCAGGTATGTGTTCTTCTTCTTGCTGTAGTCCCAAAGCCTTTTTGCCAGTAGTTTGCAGGGAGCTGAAAATCATTCCTCCCAGGTTCACTGCAAGGTCCTTCCTGCCTCCTTGGTAGCTGTAGTACAATTAGTGTAAAGTGATCAAGTGAACTATAGCTTGAAAGCAGAGTGGGAGAGAAGTTTTTGAGCAGTAAGAGAGACTCCCCACTTTGCCTTTACTACCTTCTCAGGAGTATCTACTTAGGGAGAAATCCCTGGCCACATCACAGCATCTGTATGGGGCTGGGGGGGTGCCTGTTTCTGTTGACTAACCCCACCTCCTTCATCCTTAAATACCTAATCTCAGTCAGTGGTGGTCGAGTAGTTAATTTAAAGCATATTCAGTATGAACTGGAACATTTAAAGGAAAGTTCCTGCTGCTTTGGTGAATAAGCCTGGTATCTCTGTCTCCCTGGAGGGGGGGAGTCTGAATGTTATCTCAGCACCTTTCCCCGTGCTCATTTCCCTTCACCAGCATGTAAATTCAAGGCACGTGTGTGAGGGAAGGACGGTGTCCTGCAGGACGTCACCAGCCTGCCACCTGGCCCATCCCTGTGCCCAGATTGTTGTCATTCTACTGTGCAAAATCTTTTAAAGGATCCCTAAAAGGGCTTAAGCTCCTTAGGAAAGGGGAAAAAAAAAAATAAAAAAAAAAGAGATGTGTCTCATTGGATCAGGAAATTATGCAAACAAACAACCTTGGGCACCAGGACCTCCTGGGCCACTGACAACCATACTGGCTGACCCTGGTTTATCCTGTCCAGCCACCTCTTGTTTACAAGCGGGATGGCATGCGTTTGTCTAACAAGCTACACAGGAGAGTTCCATTTCCACTAGACATGTTTTTTGCAGAATTCAGTGATGTTTGTTCCCCTCTAATTCACCAGTTTCCTCTGTAATGCTCAGCTCTACGTGTCTTCATCAGGTTTAAATTTTTTTAAGCTGAGGCTCTTCCTTCGCAAATGAGCATTTACCTTTTCTGCCTGACTCTTTATAAATTTGAACGTTCAACTTGTAGAAAGCACAGCTTTAGCCTGATTCTTTCAAGTTTCCTCCTGTTTTGAGGCCAGTACTGTTACCGGTTCGATAGGTGGAAGCAGTCTCTTACTAACCGGCGATCTAGTATGAACTCTGAGCACCTCTTTTCATTCCCCCAAATCACAGATCCCAGTTAGCAGGCCTGCAGTTTGAGTCACTTACACCTCTTACGGCTTTCCTAATGGTCTGCGAACATCTTTTCAATCCGCTTACTCAATTAATGCAAGAACTTGCTAGCACAGTTCGCAGTTGGGTGCTTGCATAACATCTGAGAAGTTTGGTTACAAATTTACTACTATAGGCACATTTAGCAAAGGATCAGTCCCCACACCACGTAAAGTTTGCACACGTGTAATCTGGAATCTTGGGAATACTCACAACTTGACCAGATCCTGCCCAACTACACTGGACAATAAGGGATGCCCGGAGCACGGCTGCCTGCTCCGGACCATGACTGGCGTGTAGCACAAACGCAGCCTGGTCCCCTTCCTGCTCTTTGGCGCCGGGAACCAGAAGGTGCACACACGTCCCTTGAAACTGGCATGGACCCTCCATCCCCTCGGAACACCTGCCTGCATCCTGACTGGCCTCATGGGTCCTGTGCTTGCCGGCCGGCCCCGGCCAATGGGCCAGGCACACAGGAACTTCTGCAGGCACTTCACACTCAATCAGCCCCGAACCCCATGGAAAAAGGTTTTACTTTTTCAGGCAAAAGGGAACCCATACTGTTTCAAAGGTCTCTGGCTGGGTTTTTTATTTGTTTGGTTTTGGGTTTCTGTTTTTTGGGGTTTTTTTTGTTTGGTTGGGGGATTTTTTTGTTGTTGTGGGCAGTTGTTTTTGTTTTCTGTTTTGTTTGGTTGGTTGGCTGGTGTTTTTTGTTAGGTTTTTGCTTTGTTTGGTTTGGTTTGGTTGGTTTTTTTGGAGTCTTTGTTTTTAACTCTCCCTTAAGATATTTTACTTCATTCATTTTTTCCGGAGAGCCTCTCTAACTTCTGGTTTGGGATCCTGTTATCCTTTTGGAGGCCTCCTCATAGCGCGTTCTCCTCAAGTGACGTTCCTCAGGGCTCAGTTTTGGGGCCAGTCTTGTTTAATATCTTCATTGATGATCTGGATGAGGGCATTGAGTGCACCCTCAGTAAGTTTGCAGACGACACCAAATTAGGCAGGAGTGTTGATCTGCCTGAGGGTAGGAATGCTCTGCAGAGGGATCTGGACAGGCTGGATCCATGGGCTGAGGCCAATGGGATGAGGTTCAACCAGGCCAAGTGCCCGGTCCTGCACTTTGGTCACACCAACCCCAGGCAGCGCTACAGGCTTGGGGAGGAGCGGCTGGAAACTGCCTGGGGGAAAAGGATCTGGGGGTCCTGGTGAACAGTCAGCTGGACATGAGCCAGCGTGTGCCCCGGTGGCCAAGAAGGCCAATGGCGTCTTGTCCTGTACCAAGAATGGTGTGGCCAGCAGGAGCAGGGCAGTGATGGTGTCCCCGTGCTCAGCACTGGTGAGGCCGCAGCTCGAGCGCTGGGTTCAGTTTTGGGCACCGCAGTATAGGAGGGACATTGAGGTGCTGGAGCGTGTCCAGAGAAGGGCAACGGAGCTGGTGAGGGGTCTGGAGAACAGGTCTTATGAGGGGCGGCTGAGAGAGTTGGGATTGTTTAAGCTGGAGAAGAGGAGGTTGAGGGGAGACCTTCTCCCTCTCTACAACTCTCTGAAAGGAGGGTGTAGCGAGGTGGGGGTCAGTCTCTTCTCCCAAGGAACAAGCGACAGGACAAGAGGAAATGGCCTCAAGTTGTGCCAGGGGAGGTTTAGGTTGGATATTAGGAAAAACTTCTTTACTGAAAGGGTTACCAGGCTTTGGAACAGGCTGCCCAGGGAGGTGGTGGAATCGCCGTCCCTGGAGGTATTTAAAAGATGGGTGGACGTGGTGCTGAGGGACATGGGTTAGTGGTATTTTTGGTAGTGTAGGTTATGGTTGGACTCGATGATCCTGAAGGTCTCTTCCAACCCAAGTGATTCTATGATTCTATGATTCTATACAAATAAATACATCTCACTGAAACTGGGGTACCTTAGGTTCTCTGGACTCCAAGGCGCTCCCTAAGTGCACTATTTTATCTAAGTTAAGGTACTTTCTATAGCAAACTTACCTACCTGAAGGTTTTAGAAGAGCAATAGGTACACATAAAGCATCTTGGAGTCCCTTTTGGGGTACTGGGACATCCCCTGGTTGCCTGGTCACCGTTTTCACACATTTCAAAGTGGGGACCCATACTGCCTGGGTGTCAGCTCTTCGTCTCTGCTACGAAGGTGTCTCTTCAGCCCAACAGACATCAGACACTGGAAAGAGACGAGGACCCGCAGGAGGGTCCTCCCGGTCACAACGTCTAGCCCAAGCCCACCATGCCAGTGGAGGTCGGGCTGATAGCATAGAGGTAAGGAAGCTCCAGACAGTTCATCCTGTTACAAATGTTCCCTTTACAAATAATGCATTCCTTTGTTAATTGAATGGTGCTGACTGGCAAGACCATTACCTGAAAACCTTTCTTAACTAATGAGTCCTGCAGGGGCCTGTGAGACATGACCTATTTGGCTTCCATATATTCCTACTGGTGTTCAAAAAAGAGAGGTAATCTTGCCAATATACATGTTTTGCCAATATCTTTTTTGTAAAATAGTGTCACAGATGCCAAAACTCAACTGATTTAAATATTACAGTTCTGCAGAAGTGAGTGGAGCTGCATGGACTCACAAGGCAAACAGATTTTCAACCGTTTCATGTAATGTGTGTTTTAAAAGCAGCTGTTTTTGTAATTCTGCTTTCAGGAATAGAAATCAAAGTGTCATTGCTGTCTTCTTGAAGGAAGCATCTTTAGCAAAGCATTAGATGTTTGGAGTTCTTGTGTTTGCCAGTAAATGGAATGATAATGTTGCAAGTGAATTTATATCTATAATATATATACACATATCAATTAGGCACTTACAAAGATTGCTGTGATGGAGGGTTTAAAATACTGATGAATCAGGTCCATTTTAAACTCTAAAAAAGGCTTTACTAAATTAATTAATTAGCAACATGACCCTTAGTAAAGATCATTTCTTACACAGTATTAATCATCGTAACTACATACACAAAGATGTAAGTCTTCCATACTAAAGTCCTGAGTGAGCTATGAGGATGCAATGCCAAGGGACTGATGCCATATAGTTAAGGACTGATGGCTGGGGTACACGGTAGCACTTGGTCATGGAGGTCATGATGATCAGGCTTGAAAGATGTTGGACAGGAGAAGCCAGAGCAGGTTTGTCCTCTTTTCTCCAGCTTTCCTTGCTGAGGTCTGAGGGGTTTAGGTTATTGCCCCTTGCCTGAAAGAAGACCTTTCTTTTGTCTTGCTGATAATTCTTGTCTGTTCAGAAGGGTGTCCTGCCTGTTCACAGTCCCCAGTGCTTGTCTTGTCTTTTGTCTGGCAGCCCTGGTTTCTAGATGTCTCTTCTGGGCAGCTGCACGCATATTTCCAACTTTGGTGATCAACTTATTCATATAGTTATGCAAAATTATCTTTGACAATTCCATTGCAATGTTAGAAAATAGTTCCATTCTATTGTTAGGTTGACTATTTTAGTTCCTTTACACTGAGATTCAAGGTTAATTATGTTTCTTAGGTACATTTATAATTTACAGATGTCACAGACCTCTGCTTTCCTATAGTAACACTTATTTTTCTCTGGATGATATGATAGTATGTCTTCTGCCACCCGGTACTTGCAAGCAGCCACAGCTGCATATGCTATATTAAGATGACACACAGCCCAGTAAAATCATTTTTGCTCCCACAGCAAATTCATGATCATTGTTGTTTGAAGCTCTTGCCTTCCCCTGTCATTTCTACCTGCATGGTCTATGCAGCCAACCACTGTGGAGTCCATGTTCTCCTGAGAGTTGCCAGAGGAAAAAAATATTTTATGGATACCACAGCAGGTTGGAAATAGCTATGCTTTACATATTTCTCTTACAAGCTGCTCTGTTTCTTCCATGACTGTCATGAAGAAAAACAGATTTAAAAGAACTTTCCATTTAAAGACCCACAGCTGTAGTACGTGCTAGTGAGTTATTTCATTACTGTCACATTCACTAGGATTGTTCACTGAATCAGAGTTAATTTCTTTTATTTTTTTCCCCAAACATTGTTTTGATTTTAATTTTTTGAGATTGCAGTTTGATAGTGCTCTGTCAAGGCTAGCAATTTTACTAATAACAAATAGATAGAAAATATGGTCTTTGGAGAGGGAACAGAGGAGTTATCAGCAGGTATCAAAAACGGAATTACAGCAAAGCCAGGAAAAATACCTGATTAATAAAATGGGTCACCTGTAAATCAGTGCTGACTTGTCAACTCCTTGAATAGGCCAGAGGACTTACTCCCATGAAAGAAGGACAATAAAGATACATTTACAACTGAAATGCCACTGGAAATAGCTAAGAAAATATTTGAAAATGTAAGGGTAAATGAAGAAGTTGAGTAAGTGGAGACTCAATAGAAAAAAGTAGGCTGTACACTGCCATATTGCGTAACTTTTTAAATAGAAGCATTAGGTGTAAACCACTATAGTACTTGGAAATCCCAACCTTGATGTAAAAGAGATGAATGATGCTTCAAAAGGCCAAACAGGCTTATTTAGTATTAAAAGAGTAAGGTCATACTGAAGGAACGAAGAGAATGCGCAGAAAGTTTTGGGTGTTTTGTTCTTTACTCAAAATTGATTTAACTGGCCATTTTGCTTGTTTATGAAGACCAAATGTTAGCTTGAAGAAAAAGGCTTCCTCCCACTCTATGAACAGAAAAAATAGCAAAGTAAAATTAATGAAAAAAAAATATGAATAATCCGGCTATCAATTCCTTTTTTCTTGGAGATTTTTAAGAGTTTGATGGGAATAATGGGTTCAAAGTTGATCTGACACTGACTACTTTTGAAGTGTTGGAAGTACTTATTAGCAGGGATGTTTTTTACTTCTGAGCACCCCCTCCATGTGTTCCCAGATTATCCTTACTGCAAATAGTGTCATTACAATGTAGCCCAGATCACTTTATAAGCAAACCAGAAAGTAATGAATTATAGGTAGAACACCTATATGTTCTCCTGTCTTTTTACCAGACTATCAGAGCTTCATCAGAACTAGAGTCAAAACTCTCACTGTCACTTGTGCAAAATTGTATAGTCTCTCAAGTATTTATTGCCAAAACCAGACTCACTAGACAACCCAGGTTGTAAAACTTGTGGTTTGGGCCGGACTGGCCACTGAGAGGAATGACAGATGCTCTCCCCCACCTCTCTTTCCAAGGAGGGGGAGAGAGAGGGAAAGAGACAAGTTTAGAAAGAACAGGTGGACTTGCATTATGCGTGAAAAGCAGCACATGCACACGTTTTATTTTACCTTCCGCTGGGCAGTATCCATAGGAAAAGTGCATTTACAGATAGTCATTGGCCTAACAAGAAAAACCTGCTTCAAATATTCAAGCTTTGAGGCTTTTATCTTTCCACTGCACACTGTGTGCACAGAAAGCTTCATCCTAGGAGCTCAGTATTGCTGATGGAGATTTCTGTTTCAAGTTTTCTGGTTATTATTTGAGCTAGTGTATCGCTCAGGAGCTCCTTTTGCCTGCAAATTCCAGTGTTATTAGTTTTGATTTTTGTATGTTACTCTATATACTTTTTTTTGGTTTGTTTTTGATACAAATGAGATAATCATGCTGACAGTTTCACCTTCTTGAGATAAGATAAGCTGATATAAAAATATTCCAGTGTAATTAACTATGGAGAGTTAGCAATGAAACTGCAATTCTTTCTTATGTTGGCTTTACTAAGTGAGTGAATTAATGCCAAACCACAGCAGAAGCAACTCCTTTATTACCTTTACTAGCCCCAGCCAAGACTTGGAAAGATCTTCAGAGTGCTACCGCCCCTCAGGTGTAGGCTGTGGAGAACAGAAACACGTTGTTGTGTGGCACTTCCAAGATGCATAACTTCAGTTAAGCACCACTGTATCCGACAGCAGCAAACAAGCAGGGAGGTCTTTTTAGGTCACTTGTGATGAAGCACAGCAGGTAGGTACATTTGAATGAAAAGAAGAGAAAGATTTAAAAAACCCCAAACCACTGCCTCTACTGTATTTTCTCTTAGTCTCTCTTGACCGTGTGTGACTGTAAGACAGCACACAGAATATATTGACTTCAGTGATTGTAGTGGCCACTTAAAAATTAATGGTGAGTCTGGTTCTGTCACTCTTGTCAAGTCTTTTAATCATAACTCCATGGAGCTATCATAGGAACAGATTCTTTTTACATCACAGGAAGTGTGCTTTAATAGCTTGTACTTAACTATTGTTAAAAGATAGTATCAGAGCAGGGCTTCTTAAATATAACAGCCAGTGTAAGCAGGCAAAGAGAAAGCTGGAGAAAGCTCGGTAGGGGACACCAGCTGATGGGGGCTTTGCATTGCTGGAGAATAGCAATAGGTTCTCTTCTGTTCCATCTACCATAAGGAGAAAGCCTGATTTCTGGTGAAATAGGCGATAATATATTCACTATTTTAAATGTTATTAGTCTTGATTAATTTCTCCGTCTACCCATTAAAGTTACTAGTTTTGAGAAGATCATCAGGCATTATTTGAATTGGTCGCAGCCCTCCCGGGTGTGATCAAGTGTGTTAGATTAAAGGGGAAAACATAATCTTGAAAAAGCTAGGTGCCTTCAAGAAGTCTTCAGACTTGTTCCCTCTCTGCAAGAAGGCCTTGATCTCTGAAGATGTAGTCTGTGACACTGGTGGGAGTTAAAAGGAGCAGAAAACTCTGTGTAAGACTGAGTTTTAGATTCAAGTCAGTTGTTTTGCCGTGAAGTCAGTCAGCAAAGGAGGATATTGATATGGGAAAAATAACTTTTTGTTTAGACTGTGGCATTTAGCTAAACCTTGTTAGCGTAGCAAATAGTTTGGGAACTGTGTAGATAACGGGAGCTGTTAGTGTATGCCGAAACTCTGTTGTTAGCAAGGACTGTAAAGATAAGAAGAACCCTGCTGTCTGCAAGGAGCAGCCGTCTGGCTGGAACCACCCCTGCGGTCTGGAGCTCAGCCACCTCAGCATTCTGGGCTAAAAGTGAAAAGCACACAGCGAAGACGACTATGAGCCTTCATGCAGAAGACCCCAACAGCCGCCCACCAGGCGGCAGTGCGCAAGCGCCAGAAGGAGGAGATTTATGATAATGAGTTCCTGAGGATGACGTAATAGTTACACCCCTTAATTGCAGTAACCCAACCCACAGTAAGGAATATGTATGTTTTTGTGTAAGAAATAGACGCTTGTTTTGTGATCCGGTGTGCAAGTTTGGAGGAGCGATCCCCCTTGCACCCAGCGCTGCAATAAACATACCTGCTTTATAACTCTCTGGGAGTTATAGGGTTTGTTTCCGTGCGTCAATATAGGCTTCGCTTTTTCTGGAATGCAATAATTTTTTTGGTTAGAATAAATGAATGGTGTAATGGAATAATCAAAAGGGAATTAGAGATGAAAATTCCCAGAGTGGAATTCAAGATAATTTCTGCCACAACTTACATTTTCAGTAATGTAAATTTTGTAACCTGACTTTAAACTCAAACCCAAATAGTACAGTACCTGAGAATATAATGCAAAATTCCATAACAATAATATTAACCGTAATGAAAGAGTAAGTTACACCACCTTAAATATTAGCACTATGACGTTACACAAGCTGACAGGCATTGGTCTGATACTGTCCCTCCTACAATTAAGACAAGCTCTAATTAGTACTAGTGCCTGTAAATGGTGAGACACACTATTCTTTCAACAAGAACTGATAAACAACAGCCCAAAGCCTCAGTGACATGCAATTAGAAAGCAAAACATTTTTTACTTTAACTTGGGAAACAGTTGTAAATAAAAAATTTTAAAAAGTCATTATTGAATTTATAGGTCAGTTTCAAACTGGTGAGTTAAATTTCTGTCTTTTATTTTCATAACAAAATTTACATTGTTTTGGCATGGCAAGTGACTTTTGCTAGTACGTTGTCTATGTAAAATCTTTAAGTGTGTTGCATTTCTGACCTAAGCTTCTTCAGCTGTATGTATTCTGCAACAATGATCTGCTGCTTGCAATTCTGCCAATACGGCGGAGTTTTAGTTTGCATGTCAGATAAGTATTAGCTCAACTCGTTCTTCTTACACTCTTTAAGCTGTGTAGGGTGCACAATTACCCTGGTTCTTACTGAGCCATCTACACCATATAACTCAATGCTGTGTGAACTATATCTCAGCTATTTTCCAATGCAGCATGGGTAATGAAGTGCAATGCATACCTGCAGAGAGACTCAAATGCAAGCTCCGATAGGTCTTTTCATTCGTGATTTGAACAGCACTTTTTGATTCAGGATTTTGAACAGTTGTCGTCTGCTGCAAGTCTGGTTGCCCTTTACAGTGACTGCATGTGGAAACTATGCTGCTTGTTTCCAGAGCTAATTCATTCAGAACCAGCTGAGGGACTGCTGCTTGATCATGCATTATGTCATGCAGACATGCCATTGGGCTGCTAAATGACTTTTTAAATTGAGGCAGTGGCTCTCCAGTGGCACACGTTATTTGAAACATTCTCAGGGTGATACCTTGCAGGATCTCCTGTTTTCATCCTGTTTCATATTCACTATTTGTATTTAGTCCTACAGCGTCACAATTTAAATTGGTGCAAATTTAAAGAAATTGTATAGACATGCTCTGAATTCCAGGGTGCCATAGGGGCTGGGGGTACTGGGGATGTTTGTCCAAAGACAACAGTCTTTGGAATACCAGGGTGGAATAGATCACCCTAGTCTACCCTCTAGTCTACTGAGCCTGAGGATGGCACAACTTTGCATCTGGAGGTGCTTTAGTAAATTAAGCTTTCCATTACCTCCCTGACAGTTGCTGCTGAAATGTTCAGGAGACAGTGCTCAGGCAGGCGGGCAAAGGGCGTGAGTAAAGCTGAAACCTGGAGTGGGTACAATAGCAGCAATGACAACAGGGATGTCTGCCCTTCTGGAGGAAGAGGTAAAAACAGCAATTAAAACCAAGACAACATAGAGAGTACAGTATAACGAAGACAGCATGGTAAGGAATAAATCCTTTGTAAGTTGCGCAGAGGCGTGAGAGGAAGACTGAGTTCAGGAGTAATAAAAAGCCCCATTGATTTTGACTTACCCTTTTTTAGGTTTTCTCTTGAGGGTTTCTGTCTTCTCTTTCCCTTCCTTTAGTATAGTTTAGTTTGGCTAACACTGAATCTTCATCCTTTCGGGAGTGGATATACTGTTCATCCTGGTGCACAGAGATCCCTTCCAACATCTTGATGAAGTAATCTACTTCCACCGTGGCCACTCAGTGAGCACAAGCCTGCCCCAAGGTTAACATGAGACCTAAGGTTAAAAGCTTTTATTAACTTTTTGCCTTTTGTTTGTCACAGATGAAGCCGATGAAAGCCAGAATTAAAATGCATTTACTTTCCTGTTGTCCATTAAAAGTTATGCTTTTGATAGAGAGCATGCATGCCTTTGTCACTGTGCATTGGCTTATGTCTGATATCTTGTCTGTGAACCTGACCACTGTGGACATCCAAGAAATGTGTTTTCAAGCTTCCAGCAAAAAGGGTTCCTTTTCTTTTCTCTCAATAAATAATTGGACCAAACTTTGGTTGGTTGGTTGGTTGGTAGGTTTTTTTGGGTTTTTTGTTTGTTTGTTTGGTTTTTGTTTTTAAATATCAGCAACATCCAATTTGATAAAATTATTATGAAAATAGATGGGCTTAATGTTGCAGCTCCTGGACAGAATATTGACTGAATAAATGGGGCAGGAGGAACTTCTCTGCAAAGAGCAGAAGATGGGTGTGGATCCCAGACTCCTTAGTGTTGACATCTGTTTGCCTCATGAAAATGGGGAAGAAATGTATGCCGTGTACAAAGGTGACTATTGGAGTCTTTGGGCTTCTTACTGACATCTACTTTATATTGCAAAGACCGCATGGGTATCATGGAACCTACTCCTAACTTTCACAGGTGTAACTGAGAGGAGAAGCAAGTCCTTGGCCTCTTTCTTTCCCTGCCCTCTTTACAATATTGACTAAAGCATAACGTAAGCTTCTTCTCTGGCCACGTAAGCGTCTTTTCTTTTCTAAGCTCATTCTCTGTGTGAGACAGTTCTTGTTCAGGGAGCACAGAAGCAGCAGATTAAATGATTCTGTATGCGTGATGAACTAGAGATAAAATACAAGACTAATCCAAAAGCATGAAAAATTATCAATTAAGAATTCTCATTAGCTATATTTGCTGCCTTAATTGGCCTTTTTGACTGTGTAATCTCAAATGATAATTATTTTTGTCACTGGCCCATTCCTCTGTGAATATTATCTTTTAATTAATTCCAGAAGCTGATTTCACTCCTTTTATCCCTCCTTTCCACATAGCAGTTCTTTCTTGGCTTTTTTTAGTGTAAACAGTATACCTCAAGTTTATTTAAAAATTGCCAGTAAATAAAGATCAATTTCATCAGTGACCAAAGACAAAGGAAAATCCTGAGGGATCTTGTCTTGCCACTTGAATCCTATATTATGTGATTTTGTCTTAGGATTGGTGTTGTAAGTGAAATCCCACTTAGAGAAGTATGTGAAATTCAGGTCTTTGCTGTCTGTAGAACCAAAACTTCTTTGCGAGTGTGTTATGTTGTTTTCAGTAAAGTATATATTAATCAAATACAGTGAAGCAAAAGGAACGTCGAAGATTATATTTAAGATTCTACATCTCCATAGATAGCCTGATCTGTGCCTGAGTGGTGTGAAAAATAACTCTCCTGTTGAAATCAGCAAACAGTAAATGTCTGAATTCAAAATGTATTTGGAAAATTATTGACTGACAACTACATATGTGCAGTTCTATGGTGGTTATATAGTATTCATGTTATAGCACTACTACAGTCAAATTATCTTATTAGTACATTCAGAAAGAACAGATGAATAAACATTCTTGATACTATAACTTGCTCAAACCTCCTCTCTAGGTCGGAATCCAGTAGATTCTGATGTTCACAATTGTTTGCTGTAACCTTTTTTTAAAAAAAATAATTGTGTTTTATTTTTACCTTCTTTTTATGTCCATCTTGATATGAAGCAGAAGTATGCAACTTCATCAGAAATTTTGTTCTCGTTATTTCTAATTTAAACCAGGATGTTCAAAAACTTACAGTAATGAGAAACTACTCTCATGAGATTTCCAGCCAAGTTTTGCCCATCCGAGAGGCTGCTACTGGAGTGTGGTACTGGGTAAATTTTATTATTTGGGGGCATACAGATGGTTTCTCATGTCTTGGATCTCTGTGAGTTCACTCCTTTGGAGTCTGTGCTAACATCAGACTTCAGGGTAAAACTCATTTGTAGCCACCGCTTTTAACTCTTACTTCCCTGTGCAGGCAAAACTGAACTGATGTATTTTTCAGAATAAAACTCTCACATCAAAACTTTACCAAACGTCACTTGTGTTATCCCTGGATCCTCAACATGGCAAATACAGGTGGCCTTGTGATTTTGACAGGGTACTAAATATACATGGGGGATTCTCACATGTATGAGTGTGTCCAGAGTGGTTCAAATAAAGATATACATATATGCAGAAAAGAGAAAGTTAGGGTAAATTCTAGTCCCAGTCTCGGTGTTTTCTTTCCATGTCATATGTGATTGGTAGTTTACATCCAGTGGACAAGAGTGTTGGTAAAGCAGGTAATATTCACAGAGAAAGGAAAGTGTTACCTTTCTGAACAATCTGGAAGAATTGGGATTGCAGGGTTTATATGGAAAGCTGATTGACCTAGGTAAAATGTGTAATAATGGATGAAAGCGTCACTTGTAAACACTTGTAAAGTGTTCTTAGTACAAAGAGATGTTTTACATTTCAATTCCCAGGGTGTTATTTTGTTGGGTAATTTAGTAAAAGAGATTTTACTTCTGCAAATGTTAAAGAATTCAGGTCTTGTAACCCCACAAATCCTTCACCTGTTTGAGGTTTTGAAGGCCTAAGCTTGTTTTTTTCTTTACAGTTTCCACTTCTTTTAGTTCTTGTGCCAGGGACTGATTTAAACTTGTTTGCAGATTGCAGGCAAACATCACAATTGCTTAATCTTAATTTCATAATGACCCTCTGCCTGCCTGTCATTTTTTGGCAAGAGAAGAGACATGGCTTTCCACAGCCACTTGCCTTTGTAGAATGGTCTTTTTAAATTAGCCTGGCCACAGCACTCACATAATTAGAAATAATTGAAGTAGCTGCACTGTGGCAAAGAGGTGAGAGCAATATTATAACTGAAACTGCATTCCTTTATAATTGGATCTTAAAAAGGAAACCTTTATAAGGCAAAAAATATTTTGTACTCCTTAGAAGTAACATCTGTATTAAATTTTACATTTTAACAATAATCCAGAAAAAAATTGCCTCAGCCTATCCTTTGTGTTAATATCATTAGCTGTTTTTGTACAGATCTTCAACAAAGTTATTAATTGTAATCTGCCAAAGATAGAGGACTTTGCAAGGCTTTATGAGGCACCTGTCAAAGACAATGAGGCCCAGATCCTATAGTCAGTTTATAATGCAGCAATTAACATTAGCAGCTTGTTTGATCTGCTGAGGGAGTTGGGCTGTTGCCTTTGGTGAAAGTAGAACAGATTCCTAGGCATTTAATTCCTCACTTGGTTGTGTGAGCTGCAGTATTTGCAAAGAAAATAGACTAATTTTATGGAAAATTTCCCAAAAGTTGTATTTGTGATAGATATCCATCCATCCATTAATCTCTCTATTTATGTATAAAGGTTTGCTCAGTACTGACCAGACAAAATGGATCTTTGATCATATGAGATCAGACTGTGGTAAAATTTCCACTCCACTTCTTAGGTTTGCAAAGCAAACTGAAATAAAAATCATCACAAAAAACATAGACAGAAAAAGTTTTCTTCTTAGAGCAATCAAAAAGATTTTATTTTCACAAAAAATATAATAAATGTCCTACTTAGGTTCAAAGTCACAGTTTGTGTTCCAACATTTAATGCACAACTAAAAATATTTCAAAATAAAATATCAAAAACTTTTGCTTGAAAGGGTTAAAGCAAAATGCTTTGGTATGTCAGAACTCTTTCCTCTGTTCTCTTTCAGTTTTTTATTTCTAAATGATGAGTATAACCCAAATGAAAATAATTTCAGCTAGGTACCTCTTATAGACTTTAAACTGACCACTTGGGATTTCACTTTTGAGCTGTGTGAAATAAAATTCCACAAGTGTTGTTTTGATGCCAGAAACTGTAACTCAGAGTACATTCAAAGCCTGATTCTGTTTGGAGGTAAAATTTAGTTTGCTTCAATATGAGTTGTGTTTAAGGTCTTGATGTTGGCAGTTAATTGCACTTTCCTTCATTTGTCTGTTTGTAGGGAATCTGGTTCCAGGCCACAGTTTTGTGTTGCTTTGATTCTTGATTATTTTTTTGTCCAACTTTTTTGTAGTACTGCTTTTCACATGGACACCACTCTCTTTTGAGTAATACTTTATCAGTGTGTCCCACTATGATTTATCACATCAGTAGATCATTGGAGTGACACCTCCTCTGGTGATGCATGACCTAATATATCATAAGAACAACATCTCATTTGGATTATACATTACGTAAGATTAATAGATTATCTCCCCTTTTTCTTAGCTGTAGACAAGACTGTTACTAAGGGCTGCAATGGAATTAAAGTGAGATAGTATTGCTCGTTTCATTGTCTATTCTCATTTTTGAATGTAGAGCAGAGCAATGTATGTCAGAATAATTTCAACTGTAGCAATGAGTAAGGGAAACTCAAAGGAAGCCTGTCCTTAACTCAATCCATAGTTTACACATACGGAAAAGGAAGGCAGATGTTAGACAAAATGCAATGCTTCCCACTATTATTCAGTGCAACGTTTCTCAAAATAATCAAGTTCCCTCTTGCAAAGTGAGGCTATTTCCACTGGCATCCCAGTTAAAACTTCAAGAAGTCAGCGGAAAGCATTGCATGGACTTCAGTGGGCTTCGTGTCCATCACAGAAGAGCAGAGCGGAGCAAGGTCTGAGAACCACACTGCAAGGTCTCCAATAAATCATCTCCAGATGTCTTTCAAATTTGTTACATGCTGGGCACTTGGTTGAATAAGCCGATGCATTAGTTTACTGCTGCTAACTGAATCAGATTTAAAAATATTTAACAAAAACATGGAAAAAGAGCATGCAGAAGAGAACTGTTTTCTTTAAAAGTAGCTGAAAGGATGGTGATTTTTTAGGCTCTCTAATACAGGAAATGAGGAGCTAATGAAGTCACAAGGGAGAGACTTTTTAAAAAAATATCTTACCCAGAGGAAAAATACACATACTTTAAAATTTGTTTGGAAGTTTTTCACCTCTCAGCTGTGGATGGGAATCTGTGGGTGTGTTTACGTTGTGGTGTAATACGGAAAAAGTGGTAACACAGATAATTAGAAATAGAGAGGTCCACAATGACTAAATTTGTTAAGTTCATCTTGGAGAACCCTCTATTGTAACCACAATAACTAAACTGCTCCATCTTGAAAACAAAAGGGACAGATTTGCTCGGCGGTCTTCAAAATACACAGCAGCTAGTGGGCTTTTCTTCCCTATTTTTTCCTAGTCTTCCATTCAAGTAGAAAGCCACTGCAGAGCAGATCTTACTGCTTCACTAAAAGTGAGAATGAGAAGTTTTTCCCCTGTGAAGCTCAGAGGTCCCTTCCGTCTTTTCCCAGTGGCAGCAGAAGTGTTTCTGACAAATGTAACGTGAGTTATTGCTAGCTGATTTAATCTGGACAAGTATGTTTCACTCCTTTCGTTGGTTTTGAATATCTACGATGACAACCAAACTCAGGACATTTCTCATAATTTGCTATCAACCAGTCAGCCATGCCCAGAAAGAGGGAGTACTAGAGAGTCTGGGTTTGCCTGTCTTGGCGGGGGGGGGAAGAAAGAAAAATAGGAAAAAAAAAAAAGTGAGAGTAAAAAAGGAATACTCAAAAAACTGCTCAGCATTAAACCTTAAACTGAGCTGGCTGGAACATAATTTCCGCTGACCTCTGTTAAATTTACTAGAACCCATGGCTCTACTTCCTAACTCAGGATCCTTCACAACAAAAGATTTGCAGTAACAGAGGCAGCTGAGAAAATTAAAGATAAAAAGTCATTTAAGAGACTCCCCGTGATTTCTGTGAACCTTTGCATTGACTGTGTGCAAGCATTTGTTTTAATTAGTTTAAACATGTCAACCTTTGTGGTGCTGAATAAGACATCAGCTTTACACAGCAGTGTCATAGGCTTAGAGGTTCTTTTTTTTCTTTTTAATTGGTAAAACACCCCAGAAACAAACGCTTTAATTCCTGAAGAGCTGGGAAAGTACTTAAGCGTGTGCTTGAAGTCTGGTATGAATTTATGGAAGCCTCCTACCTCCTAAATTAAGGTGTATTTCTGAATTGAGACATTATGGGTTTTTAAGGCCAAACAGGACATTGCTGATGTTCCTGTTTCTTTTCTTTAATACCCATCCATAGGTTTAGTCTTTGTTTGCGGGAAAATGGGTAGCAATGCATTAGTGGGCCCAAATGTAATTGTATGATCCTCTCTGGGTGCCTTTACAAAACTCTAATGGGAATTCCAAGAACAGAATGAACAGAAATACAGTAACTATCTGCCCTCATTGTAGGATGAATTTTTCCTTAGCTTCTTGTTAGGTTAAAGAAATCCCTAACCTAAATTTGCCACCAGTTGCTTGCACATTGATCATTCTCAGTAAGTCCTAACTGTCATGCACTGGTGCAGCAAATCCAGAAATGCAGTTTTTAACTCCTTAGGAATAGTGTTCAGTAATGCTTCTAGAGCTTTGCTGCCTTGGTTAGAGAAAGGAACAGATTTATGACAATACATAACTTTTGGTTTTGTTCAAACTTTTGTTTAATTTGCTTTTCTTTACTGCAAAATATGGTGGTAATTTAGTTCTGAAACATGTACATTTCACTGTCAAACAGCTTTTAAGAAATCTCCAAACTATCTGAAAGCTTTTCAATTTTAACACTTTTTAAGTGAAAGCAAATATTTTTATTTTTGTCAATCCCAAACTGTTTTTTTCCTTTGATTTTTGTCCAGAATTTACCAGAAAAATGTCAGTTCAGCAATTAAAAACCGAAGCTAGAAAAATGCAAATAGCAAATAAGCATTCATTTTCTAACAACAAGACCTATTAAGCCTTGGAAAAATTTTAGTTAGAGTCATGCCAGGTAGTTCATTAGTGGAATTATTTCAGTCAAGAGTGAATAGCTTTCTGAAAGTGCCATTGTAACTCAGATGGTAAATGAGATTTGGTGACTTTCTGTGGTTTACTGCAAGTAAACTGTTGTGGTTGCTGAAGATTCATATAGCCTTACAAATCCGTATCAGTATGCAGTCCACAACAGAAAGCTAGAATTAGACTGAAGATAGTTAAAGATTTTTATTTTTAGGAAAAAACTAGTCCCTTAAATCAGAGCAAATAGTAGGAGTTCCTCTTCTCTGAGATCCAGTGACAGATATCAGACTAACCTGCAAATCGTTTCACTTAGCTGATCCCATACTGCTTGCAACGTTACTTGGGGTTAACTGTGCAAGCTGTTCTCCTGCTTTCCCCTCACACTCACGCACCAGATGAAAATAGGCAACTTATTTTTCATTTATGTAGCAGAATTAGTTAAAGGGCTGTGTCCTAAATTCTAAAACCAAAGGTGTCTACCATGTCCTCCCAGAAAGGCAGATCTGTGCTTTTAGTAGAGAGACAGAGTGTGTGTGGATTGCCATGCAGCAGGATGTTTTAATGCACTTAAGAACTTAAGGTCACCCAACATGCAAATGTGGAATGGCTTTCCTTTCCTTCCCCCTTCCCTTTTTCCCTTTTCCCTTTCTGCCTTCCCCCTTTGTTTCCCCTTTCCCTCCTGCTCTCCCTCCTGCCCTCTCCTCTTCTCCCCTTCCTCCCCCTCTGAAACCCTTCTTGGACTTTTTTTTCAAAGGCTCAGATTGGCCGCACATGTATACTGACCCCTTTTTTTGCCTTATTTCCTGTTTTAATTGAGTGTCAAAGGTTACACATTGCTATTAAAGCAGGACATCAGCGGCAGCAGGGGTCAGGGACTCTGTGGTTTTCTATTAGAGCCATAAAAACAAAATGGAATGATAATTTCACCTGCTCTAACCCCAATTTTTCCAAGATGTGGCAGACACTGACTTTAGTGTTTGGCTGCTATTGACTATGTAAACTGCAGCCACCCTAATTCTGCTTACAAAACAATAAACATGCCCTTTATGACCAGGATGGGAAGTAAAACAATAAAATATACACAGAGAAGATTCAAACAAATAGACTAATCCAGGTGACACAAAATGATAAAATAATGCCTTACTGGGGAGGTCAGACCCTTTATTTGGCTGGTGTGCCCCTACAGTTATTTCTTCTACCAATTTGCAATTTCTTTTTGGCATATCATCCTATGTCCACCTCCAAGTGTTGAGATACAGGCATAAATCTTAACTGCCAGGGAAGTCCCATCCATGCCACTTGAAATGTTTGTAGATCTCAAGGGGAGTAGGTTATCTTATTTTGCATGTGTGTATTTTGGAGAAAGTGGGGAAAGAGTGATTTTTTTTAAGGAAACTTTTATGAAATGCAACAATATTCCTAAAAACCTTCCCTGTCAAAGAATAATATGAAGAAAATAAAGGCTACATAACAGCAAAATTCATTATTTGATATTAGGGTGTTAAAATATTAGTATCCATTTATCATGAATGTCTAAGTTGGGGTTTGCAGCAGCATCCAAATCCTGGTCAGAGCAGCTGAGGTACTTCCTTGTAGCTGGTCTTTGATCTAGGTCCACAACAAAGAAATTCCAAAATGTGTTTATTTGTTATTTTATAACTTGAGAATTACTGTTAACCACATGGGATGGCTAGTGTAAAATGACAAAGTTTAATTCCAAATTCATTAATAATTACTATGAAAGAACTTCAAAAGGTGCTAAGATCCATTCTCTTTTGAACTTGTACTTCTGGCTTTGACAGAGACACATGAGAAAGATATTTAGTAGAGTGCTCCATTTGTTTTACAAATTATCCTAAAGTTTGAGAAGCCTTCTAAGACTGTCATCAATCACAATTTTTCACTTGTTCTACCTAGAAGTATGAAGTATTTACCCATCTCTACAGAATACTTTTGCCCATACTGTAGATTTTAAATCAGATTATGCAAAACAATACCAGCAACATCTGTAAGCTTTGCCATAGCAACAGTGAGGAACTCCAGTGGGTCAGAAAGGAGGACAGCCCTCTTTCATTTCCTATTGATGTCAGTATCCATGGAAACCCCTTTTAATAGTGTCTGCATCAGGCTGAGAGAACAGGTAAGCTCTCTTCTAAAAGAGAGTGCATTAAAAGAACACAATCCTTTGCAAGGTCAGCTCCTGAAAGACTTGAAGAACCCCTTAGCTGAGAAAGCTGGAGGACTGTAAATCCTCAGATTCATTGCTAAGAAGCTCAGCTACAAAGAATCACATTAGCAGTCTCTAACATGGACAGAGGAAAGCAAAGCCTTTGTTCCCTGCCTAAGACATTGCACCCCTGAGAACTCACTTCCTTCACTAGGAGAATATACAGAAGAGGTGATTATGTGAGCCAAGACATTAATTATGAGCAGAATTCAACAGGGAGAGACTGACACAAACACATACACTGTATGTTTAAAAAAAAAAAAGAGAAAAGACTGAATTGCAGGAATGCCATCTGGCAAGTGCCCGTAAACTAAGACTATGTGCACAGGAATATTATTCACATGATAACATTTTAAAATATCTGTAAACTCAGCATTTTATGGGTGAGTGGTTTGGAGGGAATGGTGCTACCTCCCTCTCCCATCTGGGATATTTGAGTAAGAAACAAAAGTTATCATATTTTTAAAACATCATGGTGGCAAGCCATCTCTGTCTCCCAGTTTTGATTTCCACAACTAAATTAGCATGGACATGATTTTGAGTAAAGTTGCAGTTTTATCACTTTATGTTTCATTTACAAATAAGAACCATGACAGACTAATGTTCAGTTAGGAATCAGTTTCTGATGATTTTTAAGCCCAAAGTATTAACTTAAAGTTTAAAAAAACAAAGAACAATAACAAAACCCAAAAAACCCACATCAAAAAATGCACTAGAAAAAAATCAAGACTATGTTAAATTTGAACGTAGTCTTTCCATTAAATTCACTAGATTTGGAACTACAACCCATAGGGTAAATTTTATTACATTACAATGAGAAAAATAATCTTCCATAGCAGACATTACATTTTAGTTAATCGCATAGTGTGGCTATGAATGTGACATTGCGATAAACCTTTCCCTTTTTTTTTGAGTCACAGTTGCATATCACTGATTAATCTCCAAATCTCACCTTCCTCACTGAAACAAAAAAAATAAATCTGAGTTCTCCTAATGAGTCAGTAGTTCGTGGCTAAGGACAGAATCTATGGATTGTACAGTCCACATGACACACAGACTGCCAAGGAAGCAACTTGATGTCTAATTGATGAAGGAATCACGTTATTGGAAATATCTTGTTGTTTAAATTATAAAGAATTCTATGCATATTATTTATTACAAAACAGCTTCATGATATGTTCTAAGGAAACATGACGTGCAAATTAGATCTGCCTTGCAAAATCATGAAAACCACGAGCTGTAATAAAACTTAACAAAAAAGTAAGGGTACCGCAGTGAAACATTTGAATATGCTTCCTGTCTGAATGCATGTAATCTAAATATTTAGAATCACTGAACCACCTAGAACACTTCAGGGCGGTAGGGACCTCTGGAGGTCACCTAGTCCAATTGCCTGCTCAGAGTAGGGCTCATTCAAGGACTTGTCTGGTAGAGTCTTAAACGCTTCCAGTATGGGACACCCCACAACCTCTCTGGGCAACTTGCTCCAGTATTTAACTACCCTTCTGGTACTTTTTGTTTTCCTTATTAGGCTTTCCCATGTTCCAACTTCTGCCTGTTGCTTCTTCCAACCACCATAGACCCGCAAGAAGACTCTGGCTTTGTTTTTTCCCACCAGGCAGCTGCAGAGAGCAGTGAGGTCTCCCCTTATCCCGCTCTTCCCGAGGATGAACCAGCCCAGCACCCTCCACCTGCCCTCGCATGTCGCAGGCTCCATCCAGCCCCGACCGTGGCAGGGTCCCTCTGTGGGACTCACTCCTGTACGTCAGGCTCTGTCCTGTGCCAGCAGCCCACACCTGGACCCTGCGCTCCTGGGCCACCAGTGCTGAGCAGTGGGCCAGCATCAGTGCCCAGCCCAGCTGCTCCCCCTGTGCTAGGGTAAACCTGGGTGTGGATCTGCACCAGCTTTGCTGCCCAGCGGCGCTGCTGCCTGCTGGCAACCTGCTGCCCTCCAGCTCCACAGGGCATTTCTTCAGAGCTGCCTTTTGCATCAGTGGTAGTAGCTTTCTGAGCCCAGCACTCAAGTCAATTTTCCACCCACTTTGCTATTCACTTATTCATCCCCATCTGTTACCAATGTGGTGAGAAGAAAACTACGGGAGGCTGTGTCAAAAGTTTTGCTCAAGTCAACATATGCAGCACCCACTGCCCGCTCCTCATCCACAGTGCTGGTTACCTCATCACAGAAAGCAGTCATGTTGGTCGGGCAGGATTTGCCCTCAGTAAACCCATGCTGGCTCTTCCCAATCACCTGCTTGTCCTTTGTGTGGTTAGAAATGGCTTCTAAGAGTATTTGCTGCTTTCCAGTCCAGGGACCGTGGTGAGGCTAAATGGCCTGTAAGCTGCCTTGATCCATCCTTTCCTTGTCTTTTTTTAAGATGAGGGAGTGTTTGCTTTTTCCCTCTCTTGTCCTACTGGCTTCTTTATGTTTTAACTGGCTTAAGTGGCCTCTATCTCAATCCTGCCTCCTGTGGGTACTGCTGCCCTCCTACAACAACAGCTTCAATAGAGACCTGGGAAGCCCTGAAAAGGCCAAAATCAGCAATTCTGAAGTCCACAGTTGTAATTCTGTTCTGTTTAATTTTCTTAGGATCTTCAACTTCACAGTGTCATGGTCATTGCAGCCAAAGCTGCCCTTGATCTTCACATCTTCCATCACTCCTTTCTTGTTTGTGAGCAGCAGGTCCAACAAAACATCACCTCTAGTCTGTTGATTAATCACTTGCATCAAGCAATTGCCTTGAGTTGCCAGAGAACTGGATTGCTTGTGTCTGGCTATATCGTCCTTCCTTAAAATATGTCAACATCTGTATCTGCTTTTATAGATGGGCAGAAATTTCAGATTGGTTGAGTTCACTGCCAATAAACAAAAGAAAGAAATCTCCACTGGGCTTTAAAACAAGTATGAAAAATTGGTTTTTCAAAAACTATAGGAGAATGGAGAAAAAACACCCTTACTCTGATTTGTCCCCTTCTTCCCCTATCTAAAACCTGGTTAATTTGGTAGAATAGGTGTAGGCTAGACACAAGGACCAGTACCAGCCAATACCAGCTCTGAGCAAGAGTGCAAGTCCTTGAGGCTCTTGGATCAGCTAGGTTGAAGCTTGTTGTTGGGAGTCCTGCTTCTGGAGAGAAATGGGCTTTGGAAGATAATCTTTTAGACTTAGAACTTTTAGAAAGAAGTGCAAGTTTCTTTCTTACTTTTATACATAAAAGGTGAAACCCCAAGGTTTTAAGGTTCAATGTAGCCAGTTTATCTTTTTGATGGTGGGAATCAGTCAGCCTGGAAAGTGTGAATCAATTGCCAAAAGTATATATTCCAGACACAGATATTCTGGAAAGTTTTGTGGGAAGTAAATGTGTACGTGAACAGTGCAGTTACTTGTGTATGAGAGAAATAACAAAACACTGTTCACATTTCATAGATAGCCTGGGCAAGTAGACGATGTTTCTTATTCTTTGTTCTAGCCAGGCAGCTTTTGGAAAATTGCTGAAGTAATATATGAAAGTTTAAGTTTGGGGGGTATGTGTGCACATTCCTGTGCTTGATTGTACTCAAGGTCATAACAGAAGACTTGAGATTACTACTGGCCTTTAAAAATCTTTATCTCAACCTGTCTTTCTGACTAAGTTCAAGTAAAGAAAGAGATTGTCTTCCTAGGCAAGGAGAACTGCCTGTATTTATACCCACAGGATGTGGATTTTACTCTATTTTTACTCATTGTGCAGGGTCACTGCCCAAACTTTTGACTTTTAAAATGAAAGTACAAGGGCAAAATGATGTCACTCATTTCAAAAAGTAACTCACTAAATTGCAGTGCAAGCCTGTCTTTGAGAGTGTTTCGGACCACACTTTTATTTCTCTAGTGCAAAAGTGGTAGCCTCAGCAGCAGAAGGAACACAAGTTCCTGTGAGACAGTTTTACTGAAAGTAGTGCCATCGCAGTATTGCAACAAACCTATGTGAAATATTCACCAAGAACTGCTTTTGTCTGCACAAATGATCACAGTTTTCTATGACTGCATTACTAATGGCTAATTTAATTAACATTACTCCATACACCAATATTCTGCTAGTTCAAGTCTGAATATCATGCTAGCAGTCAAAATTACTGGTTGTTCTTCATAGTGGACTAGCAGTGGAAAAACTTGTATAGGTAGAAGTTTGTCCAGGAGAAGACAACAATTTTAGCAATTGACAATTGAAAAATTAAAAAAACTAGATGAAAAACTGTGTTCCTTCCCACCATTGTCCTCTAGACTAGCTCAATGTAAGGAACCTCAGTAGAGAAAGTGACATGCTCCTCGGGGTCTGCTGTGTTTGCATGGGACACTATGTTGGATATGAGTGAGAGCACAGTGAAAGAAAATATATTTGAAGAAATAATATTTTCATGTATAAAATTTTTAGTGTCAGATAACCACCTCAGAATCAGACACTTGTGGGAGATCTGGGCAATAAGGCCAAAAGGACAAGGCAGGGGAAAGATCTGGGGCTCCCTCAAGAAGAGTGAGAAGACAAGAGCTTCTGGGATTAAACTATCCGCGTATCATCTGCATAGCCAGCAACACCTACTGCTGCTAAATAAAGGTAATGCAATTTTTTGTGTATGGAAAATAATTTTTTACTGCATGAAATACTCTCTTCAGCCCCAAGAAAACAGTTGTGGAAAAGGAACACTTTTTTTTTACAAAACTTGTATAAATACAACTTTTGTTCTCATCTTCCAGGCCACCCCAAAAATTTCTGTGCCGGAATGCTTAAAATATATGTTTTATTTCCTTTTCCACCTTACAAACATTTCTTTAGTGAAAGCACATATTGTTGTAACAACAAAAATTGTCCTCAACTTAATATAAGACATTTCCCTAAGAAGCTTGTGTTTAAGAGCCATATCCATGTTCATGGTTGCTAACCAAGTGCCGTTATATAGAGCTGTGAGCTGCAATAACATCTGATAAGTGAAATTTTCACATGTAAAAGACCATACCATTTTAAAAGTGCTGTGGCAATTTCCCAGTTATCACTATCAAAGTAGAAAATCATGACAGTAAACAATCGTAATTGTAGATCAAAGATGTTTAGGTGGCAAAGTATTACCCCTGTCTCCATGCTGTTTGAAGACATTTATCCTGTCAGATGATGGGCAGTGTTCAAGTACCAGTGTGGTCAATCGATACGCAACATCAAGGGCAGGAATAGTGCTGTGTCATAACATATATAACAGCAGCTAATTTCAAAGGAGACAGTGTTTAGAGGTGCCTAGCATTGACTGATCAGAATCGCTGCCTGACACTCTCAGCAATTGCTAATGTGTTTTAGCAGCTTCTCTGGATTGATGTCGCTCATTCGTATATAATAGGTTTTATTAAATCTGAGAAGCTGTGACACTATTGCTTTGTAAAACTCCTCAAGGGGGTGTTCACTGCACAAATCAAACTTTATTGTTAGCATTGTGCTGAAAAGAAGTTGGTGGAGAAATGGGTATTATTTTATTCCTATCTTTGTCTCTAGTTAAAGAGATGTCCCATCCTTTATAGGAAGTCTGTCATGGTTTAGGTTAACATTTTGGTTTTCTGTATCCAAAAAGGACAAACGAGTGCTGCTAAGTGACATCCAAACTGCTTTAGTTCTGACCTGCTTCCTACTCAAGTATCTTTCCCAACCTAATAGTTTCCACTAACTTCTTCAGACTTTTATTCCTGATGTTTTTCTGCTTGCTCATAAGCCCTGCTAACATAATCCTCTACTCCATTTCCCCATAGAGAAGAACTTTTCCCTCAACTTCTGTCTACCCAAGACATCCTCTACAGAGTTTAATCTCACTTGGATTTTAGTTGAGCCAGGGTCTGCCACTAGCCCTTGTCCATGGTTTAAGCTCCCAGGGAATCCTGCAGTACAGGAGATAACAATGATCTTCTCCCCTGAGATGAGAGATCTTGCAGAGCACTGTGCCTCCAAGCCCTTCTCCTGCTTAGATGAATGTGCCTATGTTACATGCTATAGTCTGGCTATAGATTGCACAAACTGCACGAGATTATTTAAACAGGGCTTGGCTGTCTGTACGTGTCAGCATAATTTTCATTACAAAGGTACCAGAAACAAGCAATGGTGTATCGGCAAATGTCGCATTAATTCCAACCTGCCTAGCTTCTTCATGAGCATAACCAAGAATGAGCAAGCACACTGAGAAATTAATGGGGATAAAGACAGAAAGGGAAGGTGGGCACCTTCAGAGTAAGGCTGATCTGAGCTAGTGCTTCACTAAATTTTCCTGAGCTGAAAAACTGCTCAGCATCTGCTTAGCCCTGAACACAGACAAAAATCTGAAGCAGCACACTGTTTAAAAGTGTTCGTCTATCTCTAGCAATAGCCCTAGGCTTTTTCAGTCCCCCCAGTCTTTACTTCCTACGGGACATAACTTTGTCATTTATATTTGTTTAGAAGCTTGTGTTCTGCAATCATACATCCAACTGAACTGACTAAACCTACGGATTTCTGGCAGTGTGGCACACCTCACGGCATGCCATGTCTTGCAGGAATAGGCAGGCTGTCACCACATAATGAAACCTTTTACATGCTATCAAATTTAATCCTGTGGCTACTGTTATAGAATCATCGAATACCGGTTTGGAAGGGACCTGAGGGATCATCTGGTCCCACCTTAACTCTTGCTAGTAAACACAGAGTCTGATTTTGGAATGTTCCTTAGCACTGCATTAACCTTGAATTGGATTACGAAGGAATATCACTGCAAGCAATAACTGCTGTAGCCGAACATCATACATTGTGATAGGAGGCAGCAGCAGAAAAATGAGTCAATGGAAGAGAAATACGTTTAAGGGCTAACCTTGTTGTATGAACGCAGATACCCCATTAAGGGTTGTTTCAAAAGGAAGGCTTTGCTGCTGGGTTTTTTCCCCTAATTATTATTATTTTTATTGTTGTTTTATTTTATGCCTAAATATACTTTCTTTTGTAACAATGAAGAATAAGTATTAACTTAACCTTTTGGGGAACTCAAATTTTCCATTTATAAGTTTATATACTACTTAAATAATAGACATTTCAGCTTAGTAGGAAATGGGCCTTTTATGCGCATTTTTCCTGTGCTCTACACAAAGTTTACCGTTTATGGCTTATTTTCTGGTTTCTAAGAGATCCATCTGTTGCTTGCAACATTGGTTATTGTTACAGAAAATAGCATTTTTGCTATATAGCTATTCTTAAAAAGAGGAATTTAAGGAAGGAAACAGAAAATTTAAAAAGCAAAATTTGTTCCTATGTTTTGTAGCAGCATTTTCTAAATTCCCAGGTCTTTTATAAGAAAGCTTATATGGGAAAGCATTATTAGCAAAAATGAACGTAACTGCAAAGAAACAGTGACATAGATTGTCTCTTATACAGCTGAGTCCGGGAGCAGGAGAAAGCAGGTACATTAACCTGTCCGAAGACCATAGACCCTTTTAAAACTCAAAATCACAGTTACCTTTGCAGAGCTCTGCTAAACCCATTTTGGGAAGGTGCAGGAGGGTGCGTGAAGGTTCAGGAAAGGGCAGGAAGGGAAAAGAAATGAAGGGAAGGGGCAAAAATGGGTAGGAAGGGGGAAAAAAACCCAGAGAATTTTCCTTGGTTTACAGGGGAGGGAGGAAAGAGACCCTGGACAAACAGCAATATAGTGTCATTGCAGTAGACTGAATGCATGGTACATTTATAAGGCTGTTTTGCCTTAGTATTGCCCTTCCTATTTCACTGCGTTAAAGGATAAGTGTCTTCTCTGCGAACAGATTGAAATAAGATTCAGTTGTACCCTGAAATCCCATCATTTTCAGTACTTCCTGGCAGACCATAGTGGTGACTTTAATGTGCAGTAGCTTTAAAAAAGCTAAGGTGCTGTTGTGGGATCCTAATAAAAAATTAACTCCTTCACTGAAAAGAGTTAAGAAACCCAAAGAGATTGATAACATAAATCCATTCACCTTAGTTCTATTCTTTATTGAACAGATGAAAGCAATATGTAATACGTGATAAAATAGTAGGTCTGTTACTTTTAAATAGGACTTGAAGCTCTTTGCCATCAAATTTGTGTCTTTAATGAAACTAGTCCATGTACTGAGCAATTGTGCTGATTTCTACCAATTTATTTCTAATTTATAGGCATTTTTTAAATTACATCCAGGGCCTCTTTTTATACTGTCTAACATCAAAAAATATTGTTAAAATTAAATGAGCAGCATTTTTATCTGTTCTGTTCAAAGCACAGATGCTAGATTTGATTTTATTTCTTACACGGAGATTGAAATTCTATTTTAATATGCAGAACTACAGTCTAGGGAGTCATAAAATGCAGAGTGTTTTCATTAGATGATGGCTCTGCACCTCTAGTTAACAGGAAAGCTGATTCATCAAACAGTAGTGATCAAGCCATTGGGGCCTAAAAGGGAAATTGACCACAGAGAGGAAAAAAGGATGTACCTGTTTTGCAGTGTGTAATTGTTTGCTTTTGGGTTAAACTCCAGTTCTGCCAATAAAACTTTTCTTTAAAAGTACAGCCATTTGTTGCAGATCAAGGCAATGACAAGGTTGAAGCATGTATTATTCTTCCGTTTACAGACTATTAGTTATGGAATTTTAAGGGTTGTTTTCTAAGTGGTGACTCAGTCCAGTGTTTCTCTTGACGTTTGCATAATTTATGGGCTAGGTTTGTTTGAATAGTATATTGCTGCTAAAACTGTTGTAAGTGGATTAAAAAAAAGTCAAGTAAAGTCTGCAAAAAACTGCAGGTGCAAAATTATTCCTGTATATAGTGGGTAGTATTTTAAGGAAGTATTTTAAGTATGAATTTAGTAATTTTTTTGTACTGATTTCACAACTTACACGAGCTAGACAAGGTAATTGGCTCGGTGAAGTGTTGCATTTCTGTACCAGGGGGCACTGACCAAGTTCTTCAGTGTTAGTCATGGTTTGATTGGCATTTCACGGAGTGTGGCGATGCAAAATAACTGATTGGAAGTCTCTCTGCTTTTGGGTATGAGTTACCATCTTTGTCATGACACACAAGGTGCTGCTCTTTTGGTTTGAAACAGGGGGCACATTTCTGCTTCCCATCAGAATATCTCAGTACAGCAAATACAGACAGACATCTAAAAGCATATATGAAAAAATGCTTTTCACTTGCTGAGTAACAAGCAATAACAAAAGGAGTAAGAAATCCAAGAGAACAAAAATCTGCTATGCAGAATGATAGCAAATGCAGAATGATGCTTTTGCATTATATAGCTTTGTATTTATTCTGTTAGTTCCTAAATGTAAAATGCTAGATGCTTCTCAAATTCTGGTCTTGGTTCATCGCAGTAGCCACTGCAGATCTCTTTTTTTCAAATGTGACCTCTAAGGAGCTGCTCAAAATTACCTTTTTGTTTGACAATGCAGTATGTCTTTCTGTCAATTGCTTGAGCCTGCTGCAAAAGGGTATAATGGAGCTTCAAGACAGAGCTGACACTCACCTGTGATTAATTTTATCCAGAAACAGATAGCAGCCTGTTTTAAGTGGCTGGTTATGATGTCCAGACCAGGGAGAGCTGCAATATCCAGACATAAAGTCTATGGTAAACTTTTGTCCATTAGCGAGGAACCTGGTTTCATATGCACAGTCCGCAGTGCAACTGAGTCCTCTGTTGTCCTCTAGGAGTTTTGTTACTTTTGCAGGAGACAAGATCCTTAATTCATGCCCCCGAAATGGACGCATAAAGGTAGACAGCATATAAAACCCCACGGTTGTAATGTCCTGTTCAAAGTGACCCTTTCCTGATTTTTTGCATATGTATCCAGGTATACTGAAAAATAATTCCTAAACTTTCCATTTATTTAATCTTGTTACTCAGTGAATAATAGGAGTAATACTGCATCATGAAGTGAGGCTATGCATGTCCAGAGTTGCAGTTTCCCTGCAGCAATTTACCAGCAATGATATTTTAACTGATCCCTACAGTGTAAGCCAATTTAGCAAAATACCAGCTAGACAAGAGCATTTGGAAATCCTTTGAAGTAAAGAAATCTGTGTTCATATTTTCTCTTTCCGCATGTGTTTCTTTATAAATGAAAAGAGATACTATCTCTCCCACTCCCTTGATTTTTTCCATTGTTCAAAAATTATAAGATAAATGATAATTCTAACCAATTATAGCTCTTTTTTAAAAAGGAAGAAAAACAAATCAATCTCTGAGCTGGGGTCTTGAGCCCTTCAGAAAAACTACATAGGTATTGGCCTGAGAACAGTTCTGTGCTCTTGAATGAGAAGAAAAGTGAAGAAAAAATCAAGATACTGAGAACAAAATAATTTATATTCATCCACTGTTCTCTGAAGCTGGTATAGTCATGCCCATTGATTTCCACATCATTGGGTCAAACTCCATAGACATATTTCAAAATCTTTGATTATTTCTTTTTC